>JAVYIG010005417.1:0-137335 GCA_035222895.1 Strongylocentrotus droebachiensis
TTGATAGCCTTGTGGTCGCCAACAGTGGCGTAGGCAGGGGCGTCTCAAAGGGGGTGTGGGGTGCGACACCCCCCCCCCACCTGTCAGGATATTGTCGGTAAAATTGCGCTGCCGTCGGAAAAATGAGAAAAGGGGGAGGGGAAAAAAGAGAGGAAAAGGGAAAGAAAAGAAAAAAAGAAAAAGAAAAGAAAAAGAAGAAAAAAGAAAAGAAAGGAAAGAAAAGAGAAGAAAGAAAGAGGAAAACGAAAAAGAGGGAGAATAGGAAAGAAAGGAAAAGAAAGAAAAGAAAGGAGGCAAGAGCCCTTTGCCCCCGTTTCCCTCTTTTCTTCTTCTTCCTCTTCTTTCTTGTCATTTTATCTTCTCTTTCCCTTTCCTTCTCTCTCTCTCTCTTATTTATTTTTGGCGGGGGGGGGGGGAGGGAGGAGGCAAGAGCCCTTTGCCCCCGTTTCCCTCTTTTCTTATTCTTCCTCTTCTTTCTTTCATTTTATCTTCTCTTTCCCTTTCCTTCTCTCTCTCTCTCTTATTTATTTTTTTGGCGGGAGGGGGGCAGGTAGAGCCCTTGCCTTCCCCTTTTCTCTCTTTCCTTCTTCCTCTTCTTTCTTTCCTTTTATATTTTCTTTCCCTTTCCCTTTCCCTTTCCCTTCTCTCTCTTATTTATTTTTTTGGCGGGGGGGGGGGGGGGGAGGAGGCAAGAGCCCTTCGCCCCCGTTTCCTTCTTCTTCCTCTTCTTTCTTTCCTTTTATATTTTCTTTCCCTTTCCCTTCTCTCTCTATCTCTTATTTATTTTTTGGCGGGGGGTGGGGAGGGAGGAGGCAATTAGAGCCCTTCGCCCTTCCCCCGTTTCCCCCCTTTCCTTCTTATTATTCTTCTTTCTTTCCCTTTCCCTTCTCTCTCTCTCTCTCTCTCTCTCCCTCTTATTTATTTTTTGGCGGGGGGGGGGGGGGGGAGGTAAGAGCCTTTCGCCCTCCCCGTTTCCCTCTTTTCTTCTTCCTCTTCTTTCTTTCCTTTTATATTTTCTTTCCCTTTCCTTCTCTCTCTCTCTCTCTTATTATTTTTTGGCGGGGGGGGGGGGGGGGGTGAGGAGGCAAGAGCCCTTCGCCCCCCCCCCGTTTCCCTCTTTTCTTCTTATTCTTTCCTTTTATCTTCCCTTTCCCTTTCCCTTTTTTCCTTCTCTCTGTCTCCCCCATCAACATAATAACGAAAGAGACCACTCTGTAATCAAGACCATTCCATTTTATTTAATACATTTTCGATATTGGCAACTATACCTTTTGTCCGAGATCCTCATTTAAACGACTGATGCGAAAGACTAGTCGACGCACCCTTTCGAGAAAAGCCCCCCCTCTTTTATCGAAAGGGTGTGTTAAAACGGTACTCCGCTCTCAACGCACCCTTTCGAGAAAAGCCCCCCCCTCTTTTATCGAATGGGTGCGTTGAGCACACCACACCGCGCCGCGCCGCACCGCACCCTTTCGATGAAAGCCCCCAACGTACCCCCTTCTCTCTCTCTCTCTCTCTCTCTCTCTCCCTCTCTCCCTTTCTATACTTGAGCTAGACACAGTACATGTAACACTTTCCTATATTTTAAAAGATCATAGTTAATTTTATCTAGCAATGTCCACTGTCACCATATAGCAGTCGGCTAAACTTCCAGAAAATTACATCTACCGGTATATTCCTAAATCTATAAAATGCAACCATTTATAGGCCTCGATCATTATGATAAAGTTAGATTTGATCTAGCTTTCATCGGACAGATATGACGATAATAAAGTTCATCATGAGTTTTAAATGCAATTACAGAAGGATTAATTAATAGCTTTCTTTCAGTACGGTTACACCATGTCCCATGATAAGAGAAAACATTAATTTTGTACGATCCACCGCAAATTATTACATGTATAGGCCTACCCCGATACATGCATATTCGTATTATACCAGCTGCGTCCCAGCGCTTAGCTATGCAGACGACTAGCGTGCGTTCTTTTGTCCTTGATAACCTTTAACCCTCCGATATCAATACCATCAACTAAGCAGCGAAAAACCCCGCTCACCGAGTCGTCTTAGTCTACATGTGTGATATATTGTAACTGTATTGTTGTGCACTAATTATGTGTACATAGCTTATCCAATTTATCATACTGTGCTATATAGAACGTTTCTCGACATCACAACAGTATACATGTACATTTAGACTCAACGGTCTAATCAAAAACTCACGCAGCTTTTTTTACAGCTTGAGACATAATACTGCACTCTTTTGTACGTGGCGAGACCTGGGATTTGTATGCATCCATTTTGAGTTCACATGCTGTGTATAATATAGTACGGGTACATTATCATCATGGGACTCATTCACTACATCGCCGTGCTCGTCGGGTTCCTGTTCATCTTCGCAGGCCTTCTCAAGCTCACACCGATCGAGCTCGGCAATGGTTTCAGCCAGTCAGAGATGAAGACGATGTTCAAACGTTACCTCTCTGTCCTGCCAGGTACATCACATGTTTGGGGTTACGATCACCACAACGATTTACAGGTCGGCCGTCGGGTTTGCTGATGAAACCGTCTTCGGGTGCATGCTCGCATTCGGACGCAGTTTTTGGAGGGTGATTGGAGCTTTCTATCTTCTTATCATCATGATTGGAGCATTCCTAACACATCAGAAGATTGGTGATCCCATTGCAATGGCGTCGCCTCCTCTCTTTCTTGGTATTTTACTGCTAATCATTCTGCTGAATCGACGCCAACTGAATACCAACTATGGCAGGACTGCCAAGGCAAAAAAGCGATTGAAATCAGATTGTATAATTATATACTCATCACTCTTGAGCTTCGTACGAATAACCATAGAAAGCAACTTGTCACAAAGCGGCCACACTACAACAAACATCCAGGAGAACAGTATTGAGAGAGACACTCATCCTATGTATTCTCGTCAAAGTTGTAGCAATATATTTTGTAAATAGTTTGTACTTTCTAATGGCTAATGCAACTTTTAGTAATACATGTAGTAAAGCTTTCTAATTGTTAATCATCTTTTTTGTGTGTGTACAAATTTAATATCAGGGTTTGAAGTCAGCTGACGCCACTCGTACTAAATTATGTGTGCTCACTAGAATTTGTCCGTTTTTTTCTGCTTTTATATGATTTCACGAATCATACATTGTGAGGACCACATGCAACCCAAGAACTTCGGTTGTATGATTCATGAAAAAGAAGTAATGAAGAAAAAGTATATGATTCAGTCCTTGTTTTATTTTCATTCTACTTATAGGCATATAATTATGCATTCACTGCAAATCTTAACAAAATAATTCATGTAGAATATATAATCACTGGTAGTAACATCCTTGTGTCTTCTTTGTATATGAAGAATAACTGAATGTATATGTAAGTAAACTATTAGTATTTTTTTTCTTCAAATGATCATTTCGGTACCATAATCAAATTTGTGCTCGCCATTTCATTGTGGACAAACATTATGTCAGCAATAAACAATTTTTTCTTTCTTCTCTTATATCCCCAAGCGAGGTTTTTATTTCCATAATTTCAATACATATCTAGTTATCTACATTAGTAACTCAATGATTGAGTGAGAAACAACATATAGGCTAAAAATTATTCAAATATATTCAACAATTCTTCCAGCTTAGTATTATTTTCTTTGCTTGCAATAAACAGATGGTCGGCAGCTGATTTAGATTATAATAAGTATGCGTCTTCACATTTCCTTTTCTAGTTTGGCCGTAAAATTAATCAAAATTAAAATTAAATCATGTTAAGTACACGAGGTGCAACAATATGGAACCTGTTCGAAACTGTGACATCTGGGGTTGTTTGAGAATAGATATCTGTCGATTGTTGCAATCCATTATGCTTGGTGATAAAAGAACCTCAATCATAATATTCTGAGTTCTCATACCTTTGTCTAAGTAATATTTTGTTTGTAAATTAAAAAAATGCCTGCATCTGATTCTAATAACAATGAAAAGGAGTATTATGAGTTTATGACGGTTCTTTATGTCATACTGAATGTGCGCATTATCATAATATTGTGGAGAGTGATATAATGGATGATTATAGCCGGAGAACGTCTGCTACTTCAGCTTTTTAAATTGTTATTCTTTGACTGAAAAAAATGAAAAAGTAAGAGAGAGAGAGAGAGGGGGGGGGGGGGGGGGTAAAAAAGAAAAAGAGGCACGGACAGACAGAGACAAAGAGATAGAGAGAGACAGACAGTATGTAGAAACGAAAGAGTGCGAGAGAGGGGGCTACCTGCATACTGCAGTCTCTGAGAATGTGAAATTACCGAAACTTGGCCAGCGAGGTGCAGGGGTCTCTTTATTTATTTCTTCCAATCTTCAAAATGTTGAGACAAAAATTATACTGTCACAATAACAAATTTTAAAAATCGACATTTTTGCTGCAAGATTTTGAAACTTAAATACGTGTAGGCAAGAGAAATCCCCCTTCCAAATTGTGAATTGTGTTCTATGGTGACATCAGAGAGATAGAGATGCTCATTCATTACATACAATATCCTCGAAGGAGGATGGAGAAGAAAAACATTACAATCAATGAAATTCAACAAATTAGGGGAGCGAAATTCGCCCGGTAATACTAATAGGGGAAACGACCAAAAATAAGCAAGGGGTACATCCACCCTATGAGAAATTAGGTATAGGAAAGTGAAAAGTTGCCTTTTAGAACACTATATTATACAATATGTTGCTATCGGTTTTAAAAAAGCAATTATCTGAGGATTTCTGAATACATATTAATTTTTAGAAAGATAATGCCATGAATAAAACAATAAACTTGCTTTCCAACTAAATGGGTCTGAATTTACTTTTCCGGTATTTATTTAAAAAAAATATTAGAAAGTAAGTTTCGGGCTTTCTAATGATTTTTTTCCCTTCTATTTATTGAGATTGTATAGGAATGTAAACGTTTAGTTTGGCCTACTATACGCATAAAAATACTTATGCAAACGGTTATAACAAGAAACTGAAGAAGATATTATGCTTTAATACTCTAACGCCCTCTACCATCTGTGATACAGTCATGTACACTGACAATTAGGCCCAATATCTACTAGAATTAGTGTTGTCAATTTTTTTTTTAAAAGTAAGATCAAAGAGTGATGAAATGGCAAATTACTAACCTATTTTGTAATTATCGCATCTTTTTATATTGTAAATCGATTGCTCGGTGGTAGAGCAGCGGTCTCGTAACCGGGTGGTCCCGGATTCGAAACCAATTAGTCGATGCGCTAGTGCCCTTTCGCAAGGCATTCATCCGCATTAACCAAGTCCCTCGGAAATGACTGGAAGCTGTCGGTCCATTGGCTGCTTACTAACAAGCATACAATGCAGTCAGGTAAAAACAAACCAACAAACCAAAACCCCCAAAACAAACGAACGAATGAAATGTTCAATATGAAATTAATATGCGACCCGTTATAATAACGTCATCAGCCTGATTACTAACACAATTCTCTTCTTGTTTATTTATTATCAACCATCGTTTTTTTTAAAGAAAATGTGAACCTATGACATTGATTGTGATTGTGGTCTCGAGATTCTCGAGCCTCAGTCGAGGCTACACCTCTAATGGAATATGTCCAGTATTCTGTACAATGTAGGCAGGCGCGTACACAGGGGGGGGGGGGGGGGTAAACCCCCTTCATTTTGTTTTGTATATGTGTGTGTTTTGGAGGAACCCCCCCTTCGTTTTTTAATTTTTTTTTTTAATGCTAATCGGTGACCTTACTCCCCCCCCCCCCCCCCCCCCAACGGAACGAAATGTTGATCGGTCAAATGTTCAAATTTTTGGACCAAAACAAAAAATGACCCCCCCCCCCCCGCTTATTCAGTGGCTGACTGAGTCGTTGCAAAATTATTGGGACCAAAAAAAATATATATATGTTCTCTTACCCCCCCCCCCCTAACCACCCCCCCCCCCCACCCCCCCCCCCCCTCCCCCTCCCCTCCCCCCTGAACTACATCGAAGTGTAAACGTACATCCAGTATAATTCAACCTTCGAGCGTTTAAAGGTAATACAAAGTTTTGGGAAATTTTGAAATTGGGTGGAGAGTAAATCTTTACAATTTTGATATATTTGGATGCCCTTGTGGATGTATTATAAGCACTAAAAAAAATTAACCCCTAAAACACTTGTTTTCGAAAAAAATTGGTTTGTAAAGAACAAAAGGAGGTTTGGCGAAACAAAAGGAGGTTTGAGCTCAAACCTTGGTCTGAGCTCAAACCTTGCTTTGTGAATTCGGGCCAAAGAGTTTATTATTTATAATTTCATAACTTTAGACTCGATTTCAACCGCGACAACGATCAATTAATATTGTAGGAACGCATATGCTTCCAATATGTTAATTTGAACCAAATTCACGACCACATACCAAAACTTTGTAATACCTTTAAAGTATATACATGTACATCCAAGGTTCTGAAATACTAATCAAATTATTTTGTAACGTTTATTAGTTCAACCAACAGTTCCCAAACATACTGCATCAAGTATATATGTTTCATGGGCGGATCTAAATTTCTATTTAGTCATCAAAATACACTAGATTTAAAGTATAAAATTATATGTAAAATATAAAATCCTGCCTATTTTGCGAGAAGTAAAGCAACCAAGGGGGGAAAAGATACTTTGTTGTGGTATAAATGTCATCTCCATATTTAAAAAAAGATACAGTGAATAAGGTTATATATTTGAGCGCCATGGCAGCGAGGTACCCGAATATCCTCATAATATATGGGGATACTTTTGAACCTCGCTGCCTGAAACCATGGACCTACACTGAACTAACCCGTTGAAGCGAGCGAGGAAAAAGTTCATTTTACTATATCTCTGAAATCATAATTATTTCCTCATTAAAATACCCAAATTGATATGCGTTTGGGTCTCTCGCGGTTTCTGATACTTTGTTTCAAATGAAGTTGATGACATATTCCAATATATATTACATACAACTAACATTCTCTTGCAGCACCACCCAGATTGAAAAAATGATATACTCGATGGTCAAAATTTGAGGGGGCAGATAGATTAGGCCGGAAGGGGATATGCCCCTTGCCCTATAGACTGGGAAAACAAAATTGAAAGTGAAACGGTTCAATGCATCTCATACAACAGATACCATTTTAAGATCTTGTTGCGCCCCCCACGTTACTAGTAGCCTATAATTGCTAGGATTATCATATTTGAAGATGCAAGCAGACGTCTATCTCTTTACATTATCTCACGTTCTTTTTCCTTTTCCCATAACTCTTCACTCGCCCTTAAATAAAATAAAGAAGAGACATGATTCAATGGGGAAGGGACACGTGCCCATGTGCCCCCGTAAAGCTACGCCACTGGTAAACCATAAAGTGCGATTACAGTTCATATGGCCATGTATCTTTTTACGAGCGCGAGGGGTATTGTATTCTACAACCGAAACTTAGGCTAATTCAACCCCATTCGAGCACAGTTGATTCCCTGTAGCTTTGTACTAGTACAGAAATGGCGGTAAGTCACTACCTCGCCCTTGTCTTCGGACTACTTTTCATCGTAGCAGGCTTCGTAAAACTCATACCCCTCGACAACGACCAGAAGGGACATGGGCTACCTCAAATGTACACTGACTTTGAGAGATTCCTAACCGTTCTTCCATTACGGGACGTAGTTGGTATAAAGACCGCTGCGATGTACCTATCCCTGGTGGGCGCTACGGAGGTGCTGTTAGGTGCCCTGCTCGCATTTGGGCGACCTGTTTGTCGAGTGTTCGCCGCCGTGCCTCTCCTCGGCATCATGATCGGAGCAGCCTACACTCTCGTGATGGTCGGAGAGCCCCTATCCCACACTCTACCAGCTGTCGTGTTTGGAGCTGCTTTGGTTTATATCTTGCTGAATCAAAGGGGGCTTGGAGCTGGGGTCATCAGTACAAAGTCGAAGAGCAACTGATTTGATTGGAGAACATTGGCGTATCCAACATAGTGGTGTATCCAGCATTGATGGAGCTAGGAACGCCCCTCTGTTTGAATTGAAGCCCCCACCAGCTGTACCACCGTACTTGCAGATTGTCTACGTCAAGCAGAGCTACCCAATTGCATTCCAGCCCCCCACCCCAACCCTCTCTGGAATATATTTAGGACCCCTGTATATGACTCGTATCTGGATACGCCTCTGAATGAGATTGAATTAAGAATGCAACAATATATTGATGATTGGATCACTGGAGAACTTTAAACATTTCAATAAAATTGCAAGAAGGCCTTCTCTCCAATGGAATACAGTAAGCTAGGATACTAAGTTCTACCTTCAGGAACTGAATGTGTCTTTTTATAATGCAAGCTATCATCTTACCAGCTAGTGAAATGTCACAGAGAATCGAGACGTGGGATTATTAAGTGCCCTACTAATGATGCTGTATGATGCAAAGTAATGAAAACGATGACGATGGTGGCGAGAGAAGCAATTTGTGGACTTGGAAGATAATATGCCTTATTTTGCCTCGATCATTTATGTTTCTAAGATCTAACTTTCTAGTATTGTCTCAATTTCTTATATTACAGAGAGGTTTAGGTGAATACAGAAAAGTTTATTTCATTGATTTTGTTTTTTAAAAGTGGCATCGATTTCCTTTTCCGACAATGTGAATTATGTGATTTCATCTTCCAACGATATATATGTAAGCTATTTACTTGTCGATTGTTTGAACTTGAAGATATATCTATACATTTATGTAGGTTTCTCGTAATTAGGCTCATTGAAAAGTGTACTATGGCTCTTGCCCCCCTTCCCATATTCCTTGTGACCTCGGCAGCAAATTTATAACTTTAAACAAATCAGAGAACCTTGAATCATCACTATGCAAACTTGGCTATCGTAGTTTTATAATTTGTCTACATGTACTGCAGCCTCGCAACAGTTGTGTAGAAATTAAGTATTGAACAAATATAAAGCAGAATGACAGCCCCAATTCATTGACGGCCGTATGGAGAATTTGTACACGTATATGGCATATGGCATAAAAAGAATGGGAAGTTTAAAAAAATTCCTGTATTGAAATAAGAACACAGTTTCCAACATACAGGTGTTCCTAAAGAGGTAATCAAAGTTCAGCTTTTTCAAAACTAATCAATTGCATATTAAATGGAAAGTGTACCCTGATGTTAAATTGGTTTTAATGAATGCAACCCCTCCCCCCACCCCCCCCCAAAAAAATAGTGAATTTGAAGCAAATTCAAATCAGAAGTAAGACAGTTTTGAATTTGTGAAGGTGTAATCAATGAAACTCAAAGTGGCAATCCTGTGCCATTCTTTCTGGTCTCCTGCTTTGTGAAATAAAGTTTTCTATTTTTTCTTAGTTATTAATGAAGGAATAGATTTGTTTTGTACAGGGAATGTGAGAAAATATATTTGCAATGATTATATCTAGGGTGCCTGTATGATCGATTTTTTTCGTATAGTTCAAGATACGTCATGGAGACGTATATTTGTGTTTGATTGATTGCAACTTCAAAAATGCAGAACTTAGTTATGTTGATTATATCCTGGGTTTATTTAGTGCTTAATGCATAAATATGATGTCTCTAGTAGAAGTGTTTTACAGATATATCCTGGTCGTCAGATTCAGGCTTCCCCACCAATTTTTTTTACACATTCTCCAGGCTCCCTGGTTGGAAAGAAGCAATGTAGATCAAGTGCCTTGCTCAGGGACCTTGCCGGGAAATTGAACCCACGACCTTTGCATGTCCAATCAAGTGCTTAACCACTCGACTATGACACTTCAACTTTCCTTTTTTATGATTAGATTTTACTTGAACTTTCTGTGATGTTAGGTAGGACAAGCCATAATGTTTGCCCTACCTAGCAACAAATAATGTATGCAATTTGAATTCTGACTATTGAAATACAATCATGTGTATCAGGTGAATGAAATATTTTGTATCATGTATCATGGCACTTAACAAAGATTAATGCATTAAATTTGATTACATTACAAAAAATGGTCGTGTTATTATTATGTGGCAATTATATATATATCCAATATTTCCCTTGCCTCCCCATGATACCACTACGCCCACTGTCCAACTTCATCTAAACCTTGTACTCGCGTTCATTATCATCTCCAAAATAACGACACCAATTCATTTGCCAGTCTGTCACCATCATCATCTTCATAAGTCATCATCCTCAACCTCATCGTCAACACCATAACCATAAACTTGTATCTGCATTATCTTCATCATCATCATCACTACCAATAGCATCATCACTATCAGCATCTTCAGTTCATTACCACCAATAACAATATCATCTTCATGATCATCATCACCATCATCTTCACTACCAATAACATCACAATCAGCATCATCATCTTCAACATTGTCATCAACATCATTATCATCATTGTCTAAATTGTCAGCATCATTATCAACATTGTCATCATATTCACCACAGAAATGCAAGTATAAAATGCTGTGACAATCACTATAGTCATTCAAATTCACATTTATTGCTACACTTGCATAATGAAAATATGCCAGGGAGGCTGAATAAAATATATCAAAATAACAACCTACTTAAAACAAAAAAAATAAACAAACAAAAATACAAAACAGAGCTACATAATATAGTAATCTTTTCAAATAAATTACATTCTAAAAGTTTTCTACTAACTTATTTGGAAGCAATTTTTTTACATAGTTTGACATATAAATACTCGTCATTGCCATTTTGCTGCATGCGTAATTGATCAAACAGATTGACATTGGACAGACAACCGGTAATATTCATGATATAAAGCTACAGGTTAATATAATATGAAAGGGTTGGGAAATCTTGTCAAATAATGTAATGAAGAAAATTTGTCGGTTGTATGCTATACGTGATTCCTGGCTAAATTTTAACATAAAATTACTCTTACATTATGAGAAACTAACAACACAGCACCCATATGTTGGGGAAATTATTTTTCCAAACTTCCATTTTCCAACTTTTAAGAAATATACATGTATTCAATACAAACATTGTTTACTGCATTCTGGAGGAACCCAGAACAAAATGCTTTTCTAAGTTTGTTTTTCAAAATTGCTTCCCTGCAGCATAATTAGAACCAATCTCAGCAATGTAAGAAAACTAGGTACAGGCTTATCATAACTGAGTGCACATAAATTGGTGAACTCTCTGCTCAGAGACAGAAGGGCAGTAACTTGTATCATTGAACACACCCTTCTGGCTCTCAACAGACAACGCATTGTGATTAATATGCAGAGGTATGAAGTCATTTTGCAAGAAATTAGATGTAAAAGCTTGTAGCAGTTGGTATATAATTATGGTGTATGTTCTCCCACAATGCAATGCTTGAATAAAACCTTTGTACAAATATATGGTTATATTCTTTCAGACTTATTGGTCTTGGTACATATCTATGACTATAAATAAGCCTAATTACGAGTATGGCCAACTTTGAAATGGGATGATGCATTGCCTTTAATAAACCATCGTCTTTTAAACTTCTTCATTATACATTACATACACAACATGCCTGCTGAGAGCAAAAAGGACATTGACTCGTATCCTTTAACACACCTCACATCTTTCTGGCTCTCAGAAGATAATATTTGAATAAAAAGATGTTAATTTTAAGCCTGTAGGTCATGTCCCTTGCTTTCTAGACAAAAGGGTATTAACTCATAAACAGCGTTAACACCCTTCTGGCTCTGAATAGAAAATATAATTTTTTTTCTTTTGAGCAATGAAACGAAACGGAGTTCTAATTTCTAGTATTTTGCAGTTGCTCTCCTTCAAAGCTAACTCAAGAAAAGGAAATTTTACAGAACTTATTCTCTCATTCCTATGATTCACTATAGGACTAACTTTGAATTAATAAACCTTAATTAAGAGTATAGTTCTAATTAATATAAGTTCTGAAAGCAATGCAGATGCTTGGGATTGAAAGATAAGAAATAAAATGAACATGCAAATCAGCAAAGATGGCAATCACAAAAACTACTGATCAGAATTTTCTAAAAAAATAACTAATTCTACTACATTTTTCTCTCAACATTATAGTCTGTGTGTCTTTTTTTAGTCAGACTAAATAGGTTATTTATGTTACATACTAAATACATATCTCTATGTACATCACTCATTCTTGTTAAAACTATACAATATCTCATTTGTAAACCTGTATGTGTTATCTCTACAGAACATATTTTGTGTGAAAAGGAATGTAAGATTTACAGGGCATCCATATTTACATGACAGCATAATAATAATAATAATATTAATAATAAAATGACAATACATGTATTTTCTTAAGATCTTGTCTTGACTTTCTGTCCAATAATTGCACCTGGCAATTTATCTTCTCTGAGATTTTAGTACATTGTTTTTCTTTATTAATGTCATGTGTAAGTTTATACATCACAGAATTATAAAAAAACATTACATAAATAAAGGACACTGATTTATATTTTTATATAAACAAAAACATATAATGTAATCATTCAATCAAGTCCAATCAAAGACTTTATAAAGCTCATTTAAATTTAGCACACATTTAACATAAAATCTATATTCATAAACAAATTCCTCTGGAGATTGCAAATCCCGAAAAGGAATTCAAAGTTACCAAATAAAACCTAAAACACTGACTGAAAAAGCTGCTGATTAATCATTTGACCTTCTCTGTTGCAAGGACAACAATTTGAAAAATCCTTGTATTGAAATGTTGCTACTTTGTTTTTGGATTCCTACGGATTCAAATCAGAATAAACTGATTTAATTTGCATGTGTGCCACTAATGTCATACATACAAATCTATATATTACTAGTTTTGAGAAATTTTCAATACAATTCAGTACTGCGCTTTGTTTCTTCAAATTTCAGTTTCTGTAATTTGTACTATCAAAAGATAGAACTGTAGCTCTCATCCAATCTTGATTTCCTAAGCTTATTAGATTATTTTTAACCAAAAAAAAGAAAATCAAAAGTCCATTTCAGTTCATACATCATGATTGCATCTCGTCCATAAGTTTGTTAGTAGATTGGATTGCAAATAATTTTGAATACAGCTGGAGAAAAACAAATTCTGTTTCACATTCCATACTTATCATCTAGTATAAATAATGTGAATTCATTTGAAATCATACAGCATTTTCTTAGTGGATAACTCTATACATTACATCTAGTGATCAAATAGGTTTGATCAATATATTCTTATGAGTTGTATGTATTAAAGGAAGAGGTGGTTACAAGTGCTTCCTATAGAGTAAAAACACAACATGAAAAGTGAAGCAAATATATGGATACATGTACCAACTCACTTTACTGGTAGCACCCAATTACATGTAAGTCAACAAAATCTTAACGCTTACACAAGCAGTAAAATTGAAGAAACTTATAGCTTCTTATTAGGACTTTAATGAGAAATGTTATGACAGTGTATCAACAGTAACTGTCATTGATAACAACTTGCTAATTTTATTCAGATAGAAAAAGGTAAGCCAAGGGATATGTAATTGATATACATGTACTCAGTGCATACAAGCCTGAACATTAGTTATGAAAGCTTTTACATTCATAAATTCAAATGCCATTCAATGAAGCCATTCCTAGTATTCAACGCACCTGCCCTTTTTCTATTCGATCCAGTCTTAACAAAGTCACATGACTATGTAATTGTCTGGTAGTTGAAAATAAAATACTTGGTATATTGATACTAAACCAAGTGCTACATGTATATGTAGTATAATTATTGATACTATATGTTGATATAGTATCAATGAACTTTGACCTTCTGTTTTTACAGTTACAAGATTTGATAAAAGATATAAATCAATTAAAGTTCACTTCCTGTTACTACCAGACATGGTGAAAGAATAAAGTCCAACAAACAAACAATACTCCTTCCTAAAATTACAATGATACATGTCGGTTTATAAAGCATAAATGTCCATAAAGTACAGAAGCTTATCGGTATCTGTATCATAACTACCGGTATACAAGTAGAATGATAACGCAGACATGACAAACAATTTATTGGAAGATAGAAAATGGTGTGACTTAATGCTTCTCATTCAACAACCATTTGATTTGATGAATCATAAGTACACATGCAAACACTGAACTTTAAATTGCAAACTGAATTATTTGTTGTTCCAAATTCTACTGAGAAAGGTTCAAGTATACTTTTAAAGATAAGCCTGTAATATCACAGTTTAACATCAGGTTATTAAACTAGACATAGCCTTTCTATGTGTTTTATCAAATGGTTAAAGCTATAATTTGAAATCAAGAAAATAAAAAATGCATGACCAACAAAAAATTACTATAATTAAAATTGGTTGAGGTCTATAAATTGGGTGTGACTTGTATATTACATGTATTCATTTTGACATACTGGCAAGATCCATAAAATCAACCTTAAGTACTACACATGAAGCATCCATCAAAATGCCTCATAGTTTCATAATTGCATATCAAATTAGCATAGGACATTGCTTTTTATATATACACACACTGTTAGAATAGTTTGGATTGAAATACTATATCATATATGTGATTTTTTTGTTAAATCTTCAAATATACAAAAAGAAGACAAAGCTACATATAATGTGCTATATCTATCTATGCCTACATCTACTGCTAGACATACCATTCTTTTGTCGCATACTCAGGTGGTAATGAAGGTTTGGGTTTTGATGGTAGGGTACCGTTTGTGGCTGTTGCTGGTAAGAGGGAGGTGCGCGTCGCTTCATAGTCATAATTCCGACTCTCGTTGATCTGGTACGAGCCTTCATTCCGATTCTTGAACTTGTAGATGGCGAGGATGACGAGGATGAATATAACAGCAGCTGCGGAGACCGCGCCCACTACCAGCCCAGCTTCACCAAGGAAATCAAAACCATTGTTACCCTGGCTGGCACCTGATTGGGGTGTGGATCCTGCTACGGTTACCCCGGTAGCATCCACGGGGGTGAAAGTGAAGTCTTTGGTAGGGCTTGGCTTGGTGCCTGAGTTCTCTCCTGATGCAGTCATACAATCCTCGTCATCATCGTCACATCCTGATCCTGGCTCCGTGCTGGAAGGAGGAAGGGGCTGAGGGGACATGGGAGAAGCCGACTCGGTGGTGACGGGGGCACCAGGCTTGTCAGGAGGGGGTGTACTCATTGTCTCTCCTGGTACAAAGATATCCTCACCTAATGAAAGAAATAGAAACATCAATGACTAACATGTGGACATAGATTACTTGAAATGGCCTTCCTGGTAGTGGAAGATAGTGCCATGACAACGTTTGAAATGAACATTTTCTGTTTAATTTTATGAGGAAAAGTGTTCATAGAATTGGGATCAATTCATATACATAAGATGGAACTTGAATAGAGAACTATGCTATCACAACTTATAGGCCCTGGATTCTAGTATATTAAACCTTATACATGGTTTATATTTTTGTCCCGAATTGGGTTCAACAAAGAAGGTAGTCTTGGGTCCAAGTTTTCCTTTTGTTAAACGTGTTATACTGAGGGTCAGGTTCAAGTGAATTCATAGAATATGGACAATACGGTCGTCCTTACTGTGAATATATCAATGAAACAAACCTTGGAATTTTGCATGATTAAATAAACAAATATAGTTAAGTATTGTATTTATTTATTCTTTTTTTTGGGGGGGGGGGTGGGGGGTGCTGGGCAGGGGAGGAGAAAGTGGGATTTTGAAGTATAATATACAATGACTTGCATATATATATAAATCATATGGTAGTCCAAGTGATAAAACAGAGGATTCCATATCAATTCCTTTCATAGCAAAAGCGCTCCTCACAATTTCTGTAAATTTGGCAGTTTAACGCTACGCGTACCGCCTTGATCGGACTGTGCGGTATCTGTGCAGTTCTGTGTGTAGAGAGGTCGGGCCGTATTCATTATTTCTTGGGGGTGCATAAATTGCTCTAATTATACGTACGCGTGTAATGCGCAAGTTTATTGTTACGGCACTAAACCCATCCCAATCATTGTTCCCCTATTTTCATAATGGTACTGACCCAATGAAATGTGCAGTGCGCTCGTACGCGCTGCGCTGCGTGTGTACATGTACTGTACTTATGCATGTTCAGTTATATGTGTATGCCTGGTGTATGCATAGCATTACGTACATGTATGCATACACGGCTAGCTGGCACAAAACCCTGGGTCGGGCTTCTAAAATGGGACATGAAGCATGATTTGACATGAAAATTGACGGGGCTAATATTGAATTAATCAAAATGAGCTTTATATGTATGAAAAGCTTACGTATCATATGTCATTGTCTGGGATTGAGGATTTACAAATTTGACGCAAAACGCGTTGCTGCAAAGTTAAAGATTGGTATATTGAAAGGCAATCGAGCCCAGTGCGACCGATCAATGGACATTATGTATGAGAAAGTAAAAACAGTTAAATGGATTGTAAAGTTTAACGTCAAAATGACGGAGTTTTTTTTTCAAGTAAGGGCATGGTTTTACATGGAATGTAAAGGAAATGTTTCCTTCTTTTCATATCTCGATTGAGGATATTATACTCAATTTCGATTTTTAAAGGTAAAGAAAAGTGTAAAAAGATGTCGAGAATTTTACAATATGTCATGTAATATAAAATGCGCGCGGGTTGGTTGATCTCCCAAAAGGAGCGCGAAGGAATTGATATGAAGGTGTATTTCCAGTGAATATACTAGCTAGTAATTGATCTTCAAAGAGATAAAAACAAAGAACTACTATAGTTGGTAAGAAAGATACCAATTACACAATTTAAGAAAAGGCACATAAGACTTGAATGTTATCAAGAATAAAAGAAGTGCTAAAATCTACATGAAAAAAAAAGTGGTTCCTACAATATACCAGACAATTCTAATATGAAAGAAATTGTAGAAATTTCCCTTAAATAATAACTACTCAAGCAAAAGGGAGAAAAGGCTTTCTCTAGAGTTGTAACTTTTCAAATAAGAAGCATGCACGTAGGATGAAGTTAATATTGAAACTATAAGGATAAAATACTCCATTGTTTTATTTCCACAATACCCTCTCCCAATGTAACATACCCTTGACTAAAATAAGAAAAGTCATATTTGATAATTTGAGGGTGGTTAATATACTACATAGTACATGAAGAGGGAAAATACGATAGTGCACATGATAGCAGCAAATGGTGTCACACAATTATCCATTCAGTAGATAACTTCACCTCATCAAAAATTAATGGGGAAAAGGAAATCAGTTCTAGCTATGTATCTTCCTATTTATTCTGATTTTAATTCACCTTGGGCGGAACATAGAATGAAAGAAATATACAGCTCTTTGCAAATAAATAAATCTAAATGAAAAGAAAAAAGTCATGCTATGAAAGTGATTAAGTGATTAAGGGGACTTTTAATGAAGGAGAAAGGAGACAACCAACAATTCACTTGTATTAGAAAAAAGAATGGAAAACAACAATTCATATATTAGCTTAAATGATAAAAATGATATTGTTTACCTCTGGGAGTTACTGCAAATAAAGAAAAAGATGATGCAACAAAAAATATGAATGATTCTAAAAGATGAATGATCCAGACTTGGGCATGAATCTATAATGTGAATGTAATGAGGCATGAATTAAAAAAAAAAAACTATCAAAAATAAGCTAAACTTCCCCCCAAAACAATGTCAGAAACTTTAGATTAATTTCTGTCATGACAATACCTGCTTTCTTACCTAGTCATATGAATATTGGTTTAATATCACACCACATTGAACACTTGTTTGACAAGACAATCCAAAACCATCGTGCAACTCTTTTGATACCTCCACTTATTTGACTTATTTCAAATGAATTAACAAAGAAATGATGGCTACTGCATGCCTAATCATACCAACAAAAAAATCAGATTTTCTTTTCTATGACCATAATGTAAAGGGGTTTTAAAAATTTTGTTTTAAAAGTATTTAACTTTTTAATAAAAAAACAATCAAAGGCTTACTATCATTTAACTCCTTGTTGCGGCACAATCATCAAAATAATTGATAATCTTAGGCTAATGTTGCATATCTCTATCATTATTTTAACTCATATAATTTTATGTAGATTTAATGCTCATATGGCTCCTAAAAGACATGTAAACAAATACATTCCCTAAAAAAATACAATTGGTATTGTCGTCCTTCTATCTTCATGAATGTAATGCAGAATTGATTAAAACACAATAACCATTTCATAAATAAAGTCCCTTAAAAACACTGTCTTTGTAATCCTTTATCAGCCATACTTTTCATGAAATGATTGACTGCAACTACATTAATGCTTCCTAAACTAAAAGACTGATATGATATGGATGGCTTCTAATCCTTAGCCCACCTGCTGCTTGTGGAGTACAGTCCTCAGGTACATCTGACATACATCCTGATCCAGTCACAAAAATAATGTCTTGATCGTCAGGTGTATATTCACCATCAGAAGTTGGCGCTATTGACATTGTAATCTATAGAAGATTCAAAGGATACAAATGTGCATGAATTAATGCTTCTAACTAGTTGGTTTGGATGAGAATCTATCTTTGTATAATTTAAGTCTTTCATTTATGTAAATGCATTATGAACTCAAGAACATGTGATATGTGTTTATTACCTCAAATCAAAAGAACAAAAGTTTACAACAGAAGATAATTAGAAATTGGATGGTTGTTTTGTAGACTTCTTTCAATTTAAGCTAAAGAGTACTTGGATATCTTTGTGAATGATCTTCATGCATTACAACCAATCAACAAATTTTTTTTTTTAAAGGGCCCCCTTTTTGGCATTCCACAAAATCTATTATCTGTTGTGTTCTGCAAATATGTCAGTGATACACTGTAGAAATCATGCATCAATACACCAAACTCCTCCTGATATTCTAAACTACAATATGATGTTCACAAACCATAATACACTAACTTTTTCTTTACACCTTAACCAAGAAGTAAAATTAACAGAAAATAAATTGAATATGAAAGTCTTACCTTTGTAGGAGATGTGAGATCTGAATTAGCTGTACTAGATACATTGAGAATGGGGGGTAATACTGGGGTCTTCCTGGTGGTAGTGATGCGGTAGATGGTACTCTCGTCTGACGTTGTTGGTATCGGTGTACCATAGATGTAATTCTCTGGATTCTGAAGCTCGCCTACGTTCCCGCTGAGTACGACACGTGGGTCGTCTGATGCTGCCATATCTAGGATTCTCATGTCGTTGTATGAGAGACCGGACATCATTCCTTCAAACTGAGACGAGGCAGGTGCTCTTCTTCTTCTTTTCCGTTTGCTGTCGCCCATTTCTCCGCGTCCGCCGAGGTTGATTATTGCCTGATCGTCAAAGAATGTAGACTGTTTGCCTGTCAAATAAAAGATTCATTATTTATCAATGGTTTCAGATCAAGAAGTATTCCTTAATTTTTTTTGTAAATGATAAATTATAAAATCCTTTAAGAAATTCAATTATTTAACTCAATGAAGACAATACAATGGCTAGAGTGAACATTCAACACTGAGGTATTCAAAGCTCATCAGCTCCAGTGTCAAATACTTTTATTTTATATTATTTGATGTATACATCCACTCCCATTTGTTTTATTCCACAAAGAGTGTTGAGCAGTATTTGATCCACATAGTGCTTTATTGTCTACCTCCTTCGCCTCATCACTCTTAATACGATCTGGCTATGTAATGAAAAGATTGAACCATAAAACCCCCTCCCTGAGGAAATCAGGGCTACATTTCATGTTTTCAACTACTGAATATGTGCATCTGAGGTATGCATTGTGAGTTACATACTACTCCACACACATCAAATTGCCTTATGCATTGAGATTTGCTTGGAGGACATGAATGGCTTCCTACCTTTGGGTGTCTTTTGAATACGAGCATACTGGTCTATCTGCAGAGACGCATTGGCCCCAGTCCTTGAGAAATGGATCACATGATACGAGCCATCGTTGATGCGATTGGTGTCGTCACTGATCATGTGATCGGCTGATCCAAAGTTGTACATGGTCCACAGATAACCGTTGACCTGAGAAGAGCATCGTAACAAGGTTAACAAATCTCTTGAAATAAATCTACATGTAATGTTTTTAATCAGAACAATGAGGTCAGATTATACCTTATATTTCATCCAAAATTTGTTAATGTGACCATTGACTATAAAATGTATACATATGTCATATGAGATACATAGCTTGGAATATCCCTCATCATTTTAAGTACTGTTACTGAAATGTTGGAATATCCCTTATTATTTTATCATTACTGTTATGATTTTTTTTTCTTCTTCAATGAAATGATTCCTATGACTTATTTGCTTGTAAGATATCCTCACAACAAAAAAAACATCACGGATCCTAATTTTTACCAGTTCCATTTCGATGTAGTCATCAGACGTAGCACTGTCGATACGAGCTATGATGGCGTTCGCTGACCTGGTAGCCATTCCCATACTCAGATCATCATGATCAGTCCGTAACCATTGAGACTCAGGGATCTCCAAGGAGATGACACCACCACCGGTTCCATAACCAAATGATGTACTCACTGGAAGAGGAGGGAGAGGAAGAGGAGGGGAAATAACAGAGTAGTTAGGTTGATTTTTTATGACACCATTGCACACCTGTGTTCTGACAAAAAAATTGCAATATACTGCAATCTTCTACAATCAATATTACATTATCTGATACCTAAAGGGGAATAGAGGATTCTATATCCTTTCCTTGGATAAAAACTACAAATATTAGAAGTATACGTAACCAACAAAACTTCTCTGTAACACTAGGCTTAAAAAGCTAGGCTTCTAGAGTTGATCTCCCATATTTGTTAACATAAATTTATTTCCAATAAGTCTTTATGATGTAATCAACTTTTTAGCAGCATACATTGTATAATTGTAGAATAAACATTACAAAATGAATTATCCGCTCCTTAAATTATCTGCTCTATAAAGGGACAAAGGCAGCAATCTAACTCCAAAATTGTTTTATGTCCTCAATATTCATCCATTTGTTTATTGGCATATTCATATTCTTACAATGACAATGCTAGTATTTGGTATTCAAAATACATATTTATTAGCTTATATACTCTTATAAAAATCAAATTCAGCACTCTTTTTAAACATCATTTACCTCCTGAGCAGTTGACCCCTGAGAAGCTGGTCATCCTGCAATCACAACTATACCCATTCCAGCCTGGGATACATAACCCTCCATTAGCACAAACATCGGCTAGGCATAGGTCACCATTATCTATTCAAAACAAGAAAGAGAGAAGAAGAAAAAGGTTTAGTAACAACATCTAGACATGTATTCTAACTTACATATTGCCATATAAGCCATTTATGGATATTACAAAATACACTCGGATCCTATACCGTAAATGAAAAAGTGAGTCAACTCATAATTGGAGGATAATTTTATGTCAGTTAACTTCTACAACAGTGCTCACCATTTTTCTTGTTTATTAAGTTAAGAAACTAATTTGATTAAAATTGATCTTGTCAATTTTAAAAGCCATTTCTGAGAGTATTTAAGACAACTGCCTATGGATTTATGTATCTGATAATATTTATGTTATACTCACTGGCTAATATTTTCTGTGGTATAAACTTAATATTGAGTATAAAATTTACAAGTGTATTAGTTTTAAAAAATTAACATATTCACTAAGTCAGCAGAACAAAATGAACACACCAAACTATAACCATTGTTTCCAATCTTTCCAACCCCCCTGATTTCTCCAAAATCTAAACACGGTTTCATGGAAACAATTGAAATTCATTTTAAGAATCGATACAGATTGTTATATCCCAATATGAGTCCATCGCCAATCAATGTGAATGCAAAGATGTCATGATAGGGTGATGTTTATTCAGGACTATTCATGACAAGGACAGACAGAGAGCCAGAAAACCATCAATACTCCATGAGACAGAGTATTGATCCATCACAAGATTTGGTCTTACGGCTCTTCACTAAAATCATAAAATCATCTTTTCTTTGTCTTCCTTATCATCAGCGAGGAGTACAAAATAAGATAAATGTTGCAATTAATGAAGCTGTTATGACTACACATGATGGCGCTCATCTTTTCTCACAAATCAAGACTATTCTCTCACTTCCCAATCATGTTCATGATTTATGGTCCTTTCGGTGCATCACCTTGGATCTTTACTATGAAAAAGTACTGAGACATATTTATTGTCCCCTTTAATCTCTATTAATTTGTCCTAAAGGGATTATCACTTCAACTGCACCAATGTGAAATATCACCTCTTTCATCATGCAATAATCATGATCTGATCAACAAACCCCACAAAGCCTCTTTATTTCTTTTTTCATTTTACTGAACATCAGACAGGAGAATAAATTGTTAATGCTAAATTGTCTACCAAGATCCACAAGAGTCTTAACTCCTACACTTTTACATAGAGTTAACTCCCTTCCGGCTCTCAGCAGAAGATGTGTAAATTTGTCCAGTACATATACTCCTTGGAACATTGCATATACATATACTCCTTGGAACATTGCATATTACTTTATTTCTCAATTGATTTGTCATTTGATGAAGGACTTCTCTGTTGCCAGACAAGTTTACACAACTGTCATTTGAAGGACATATCCTACTCGAGTCCGAAATTACAGCTCCTTTTGTCTCCTCACTCACTGTGCTATCAGTAATATATCTGTCTTTTAGTTTCAGCTTCTTCTTGCTCTTATTAGTCATGTCGTAAAGACCTATGCTCATCAATTGCAAGATGAATTATATCATTTTCTACTGATCTCACAAGTGGGTACTACAATTAATTTTATACTTAAACCAACATCCTCTGAGTGATCATAGTATTAAAAAATGACAAATATTCAATGTCATCATGTCTGCTGAGAGATAGAAGGGCATTGACATATATTTGTTAGCAGACTATGACCAGCTCCTAATAAGAATCTTTATTTGCTGAACTCAAAAGGGAATTATGTTTCAGATTTTTTTAAATTTGGTTGCATTACATTTAATAGAAAAAATGTATGTGGTCATTGTGCAATGCACAATAACCTAAATGAAACACCTTATGGAAGAAAATTTGATGGCTCTTAATAGCAAATACTTCAAGAACTTCAGCAGTCTCTTTATGTCCACATTTGGGTTCATTAGAATAGTCTGGGTTCTTTTTGTTGTTGGTTGGGGCCTTGTTTCTGTTGTCTGCAAGAAAGTATTGTAAGCTTATTTAGGTAATATATATATACATACCTTCACAGCCACGTTTAAGGTTGGATTTGTCCATCTCAATGCTGATGGCGGAGTCCTCCAGATCCTGTTTCCTGCCGTTGACTTCTAGAGATGCAAAGCAGCCCTGGAAGCCAACTCTGGCCTCCACCCCACTCTGTAGATCCTCGTACATATCCGTAGCTACGCCGCCCACATAGAGATTCTCAGTCAGGTCGAGATGTCTTGCCTTGGGTGACGGTTGAGCAATACTCATCGAGTTATCCACTTGCAGGACATGTCGACCTCCACTGTTCTTCGAGACGGAGACTTCGTGCCATTTGTTGTCATTGAGCATGTGGGGCGTGTTGGCATGGATCTTGACTGGTCCGGCCCCCATGTTGAAGGCGTACTGTATCTGACCCTCCACCAGACCTACAGAGATGAAGTCAGTACGGCCACCGCTGCTATAGAGCAGCAGACCGTTGGATTCCGTTGTCTTGAAGTGAAAGAAGAGCGTCAGGGCTGGATAGGAGTCGGGTGTCTCCAGTTGGACGAAGACTTCTTTTGTTCTGAAGGTGAAGGGATTGACCTTTGGCCTCTGACTCATCTTCTCACCAAACGTTGCGTTCAATCTGATGTAGTCCAGATCACGTGCCTTAGCCATGTCAAAGTACGGCTGGTTGTTGTACAGGAACTGCTCCATGTGACCGACGAAGTTTAGAGGGTTGTCTGGCATGCTGTCCCGATTTGCAACACCCCCAACCTCGATGTAATGATAATCAAGGATTCCACTCTGGAAGTTTTCACTCACTGTATGATCAAAATGGAAGGTTATTTGTCACTATCTGGAAACATGGTATCTCTAAAAGCATGAAAAGAGCCTATTGACAGCTGTGTGAGTGTGTGCATGTGTGCTACTATTGTCATAAATGGTTAATTTTCACTTGTGCTACACTATGTAGTACTAAAAGTTTTTCATTATTCCAAGTGCTGACAAAGCTTACGATGATGATGATGAATTTCATTATGACAGGCTCATGAGTCTACTGAAAGTGTGAAGTGTTTGAAGTGAAATTACATAGAGAGAAAATGATGTTGAACGTTATACATGCACAATGTTTGGCGAGCGTATTTGATGACTGAGAGAATATAGCATGTGCGTAGAAAAAGGACAATGTTATTTGTCACAGATGTTAACATAGTACTGTAGGTTGTGTTACGATGCAGTGTGAAAGTTATCTTTAAAGCAGAAAATAAATTGTCTTCTTTTTCAAGGACAAAGCTTCATAACATAATGCTTTTGAATGGCCAATATTATATCGGCTTTCAAAAATGCAAGTAGAATGTCAAAAAGCAAAAGGGATTTTCTTCCCCCAAAGAACAAAACAGCAGGAAAGAACAAATAGAACATACAAGAAATAATGTGATAGAGAAAAATGGAATAGAATATGACAGAGAAAGAAGAGAGAAAGAAACAGAAAGCAGAAAAAGATGAAACAGGGAAAAGAGAGAGAGAGAGAGAGAAAGAGAGAGAGAGAATTCATAGACATAAGCAAAAGAAAATGAGAAAGGGACAGAGAGACAAAAAAAAAAAAATGAATGAGAAAAGAGAAAGCGTAAGAGAAGTTTAAGGAGAAACAAAGAATCATTCCAGAAAATAAGAGAGAGAGGCTTAATTAAACCCTAAAGGTAGGGATCATAGCAAGCTGAAGATTAAGATGGGGATTATGAAAGATGGGCTTACAGTCGTCCAGCAGAAAACCTATACTCACCTCCATACGTTATGTTAAATGCTGGGAGAAGAAGAGTTTGCCGTGACACATACACGGAAGAGATTTAGAGCGTGCCAAGAAGGTTCAAAGTTCATAGGTCAGAAAGGATTTGTGAAGGTGAGAGTGACAGGAAGATTCCAAGTTTTGAGAGGAATTTTGTTTGAAGATAGAGGTCAGAGTTCAAGTAAGGTCATGATGAAGTAGCAGGCAGGAATGCATGGTGGAAAGAGAAAACATGAGTGCAAATATGAGAGAGAAAAAAGTTGGTGTGAGAATGAGGTTCCTTCTGTCAGACCTAGGGTCACCCAAAACGGATGCGCTGTTCATGCCTTCAACTACCAATATAAATGTTTGCTCTTGTATTTCAACCTTTAAAATGATGGAAGTCAGATTTCTTATATAGGCTTCTTTTTTTTTTTTAGGGGGGGGGGGGGGGAGTCATTTGAAATTTGGATTTGGAATAAATTATATTCCCTTAAATTTAAGAACTGATTTTAATGTATTTGCAATGGGCCTCTACCTCACACATTTTTAGCCATAATATCATCTCACAGTGCCAAAACAAAAAAATTAAGGATAGCAATATTGGTTTTCTCTTGATGACTCATATTTGGAAAAAAATTATCATCATCAATAAATTAGAGGGCCCCTTTTTCTTATAAAATCAATTCTGGCAGAGGTATTTCATGTAATATATTCCTTCTAACCTCACTTGGAATCAAGGACATCTGACAAAAGGAACCATATAGCATAAACCAGAAAAATGATATCTAGCATTTTCAGCTATACTTTTAGTAGTGGGAAAGAAATGTAGTAAGAAATTCAGGCAAGAGGCTGAAAGTTGGTTCTCAACCATTCTTTAAAGTATCAAAGAAGGAGGCAGCTTTTCATTGTTTTGGAAGGCAGCATCCATTCTGGTTTAATTGTAGAAAAGAAGGAAAATCTACAGAAATGTTTTTGAGAAAGATAAACCTACAAAGAGCTTTTTTTTTACCCCTTGAATTTCCTTTTTTTTTTTTTTTTTTTAAATGGTAATTTTAGAAACATGATTGTTTAATTTTGGCTCTCGATGTTTAAAAACAATAAAAAGTTCTCTCGAAAAAACTAAATCTGAAATAATGGCATGGTAATGTCTGAGGACTTTGAAATCACTTTTGTTGTTGTTGACCACTCAAAATATAAATCATTGAAAAATATTAATTCACATTTCCAGAACAAAGTGACACAATATAGTCAATTGAATTTCAAAGTAAACATGCTAGTACTATATCAACAAGGTTGGATATATGAGCACAATATTAGACAATTGTCCAGGCTGTGTTAGTTGTGTTAGTAGAATAAAGGTGAGTTTGTTAAAACATGCTTCATGCCCTATTCAAATTGGTTATATCCGTCAAAATATCTCTTTACAGCTCAAAAAAGAGTAATAAGTCACATACAGAGAAAGAAGAGAAATGCAAACAGGTTATGATATGCCCACTAAGTGCAAAATGAATTTAAAAAATGATTTATTAGCATCTATCTAGGTGCAATGCAGGTACATGCTTAAAAATCATGCAAATTTTTGTGCTGTGTTGTTATCAAATGTGAGAATTGTGATAAAAGTGCACTTGTATTGGTTTGTGTTATTCATTCTCTAAAAAGAAAATAAAGCAGTCTAAAGTATAACTCAGACTGTTTGTTGAATAAAAAACAAAAAGAAATCAATGATCATGTTTGATCCGATCATCACTAGACATTCCTCATTGAGAACAAATAAAATCGAAGGAAAGGTCAAAATTGTCAGAATATCATGCCTCATCAGTAAATTAATTCAACAAAGAAGAAACTTCATTCCAAATAGTCCAAACAGACCATCAAAGTCTTCTAGATCGTTCTTCATTTATCTCACCATTATTAGGATGACGAGGCACATTATCTGTTTCAAGATTTATCAATGTTTTATCAATGGGAGAAAAATAAAAATAAACATGATAATACGCCTGAACAAAACTGAAGTTAAATATTCATCTTCACTAAGACCCATCTTGAAGCAAGAAAACTCAGAAATTTATTCTCTTGATGTCTGAAAATCCATCTCATCTCAAAAATATGAAGTTCAATGCAAATGTAATAGGATAATTTTTATAGTAGCATTTTAAAGAAAATTGGCTTGCCATTTTTCTTCATCATAATTAAAGAAAGAGGCATATAACTTGAATTCAAATAAAGTTAAATATAGGTTTCTGGATAAATGAAAGTCTATAGTCATTCCTAAATTAAATTAGATGTATTTCTCTCTTCTGCGCTTTTCTTGAAGCTTCTCAATGGGAGTAAAGATGAATAAACTAGATTGTTAGTATTTGAACAATTTGATTTACACACAGATGTTAGTACATAGACATAATGATACATAAGCTTTTAAATTAAGTGTTTGACCAAATGACAACAAAAACATTTTGCAAGATATGATAGCTCAATTCTATCAAATGAATGATGATATTAACAAAATCATGAACATATCAGAAATTGAAGTTGAACCCAAAGATTATAAAAAAAGATGAAATAAAAAATAAAAATAAATTCAAAGACTGGAAACTTTAATAATGGATGTATTACGTAATGCAAATCCGCAAGCCTACTGTACACATTAATTTTGTTCCACATCATACATGTTTCTGTATATTGACTGGCAGCCAATGGCTCAATGAATCAGTATTGTTTTGAAGTTTTGAATGTTCAAGATTGTAATGAGAATACATATGATAAGCAAACACTGAAGAAAAAAAACTGATTTAGAATGCAATAGGAACAGCTACATGTACGGGGAGTCTAACATGACTAACATGACAAGATGCATATAGGACTAATAGGATAAAATTCTGATAACTGTAGAGATGTTCATACACAGAACAGATAGTATATGAAACACAGAGGAAGTTGATAACAATAAGATATATCATAAGAAATAAAGACAATAGTCCCATTATATATTTGATGAAGGCACGAGAAAAGAAACTTGTATCTGGTAAAAGAAATTGATAGTTAATGATAAATTCATAGTACTGGATAAAGGAAAAATGGCAAATACATGAGAGAAAGGAAAGACAGACTATGCAAGAGATTGAAAATGAAGTATTTAAGGTATGTGAACCACAACAAAAAATCAGTCCTTTTCATAGATTAGGATCATTTTCAATACAAAAATGACATAGTGTGCAGATGTATCACTTTACACCTTACATTAGTAATCAACTAATTTGAATAAAAATGGGTTCAAAACTTTGTAAACTTTGGAGGGATTTTCCTACCAGTGGCTTTCGAGAAGCAATTGGTAAGAAATTATTCTGAGTGGGATCTCCTACATACTTGAAAGAATATGAAGGACTTTTCAAGGACTTTATAGAAAGACTGATTTAGGCTTCAATACAGGTTTCTGTTAGATGAAAATCAATCTTCTTGCGGAGGGTTATCAATCATTTATATGATAAAGGAAATTCAAAGAACCATTTGTATTTTAACAAAGGTTGAAATAGGTTCAGTTTCGAAAAATGTCATAGAAATTTATGACAGAAGCCTAACACAAAACATAATTTAATTCATTCATAAAATTAGTCTTAACATGAAACATTCTCTGACATTCTGGTTTGGACTTTCTGCTTCCTAGCCAACTCAAATAAACACCTTCTGGTCAGTTTACAAAAGAAGAGATGCTCACAAATTGATTAGAGATGACAGAGTGAAGGAAAGTATAGCTCATGAAGACAGAAAAAATACATATATTTAAATATTTTGTAAGAATCATCCACAGGGGGTTATCATATGCATATTCACAGAAATGGAGTTTTCATCTCTTTGAAATATATTGTATTGAAAGGAAAGTTATACATTTTGATAATAATGATGACAGCAAAAGATGAGCAACAGAGTCACATGAGGTCAATAGAGAGAAAGATAATATAAATTGACTAGCTGAAGATATATAAAATAGAATTTTGTAGAAGTAGAGGAGTTCCAACATAAACACGAAATGAATATAAAAAAAAAAAATTATAGAGCAGAACAGATAGTTGTCCTTACCTTCTGCTCTGTCAGTATTATCCACAGTGACCATGAGACGGTCATCTCGCCGCTGGACATGGACTGCATGCCATCGATTATCATCCAGACCGTGTCCTGCGGTGATCATCGTCTGACCAATACCATAGTTGGTGATCACTCGTATCAAACCTTGCTTCACTTCCACCATCAGCATGTCAATCACGTTATCGGATGAGGTGGCTACCAGGAGGCCATCTGGGAAGCGCGTGCGGAACCTCAGGAAGATGTCTTCTACCTTGCTACGGGAGTTTGCTGATACAGTGATGCGCATGTACTGGTTACCATTGAATGACAGTCGTGCTACCTCTGTGTGAGGGAGAAGACGCAGAGGGAGGAGGGTTATCATGGTTATAGAAACAGAGCCTCGAAGAGGACAGGGACTGCGGCCCTTCTACTGTTTCTCATTCAGAAGTCTTTTGATTCATTAATTGAAACCTATTATATGATCACTTTCCATGATTTAAACTGATTTTTTTAAATAAAACTTACCACATGGATAAACCAAGCAATTAATTCAAAGTACTGCGCGATAGTTTGAGTCTCTGAGCTCAGGTAATCTAAGAACAGAATTCTGAACTTTTGCACAGATAACAAAAGAAGATTTCAAACCTAATACAGCATGACATGGCTCTATTAGTACTTCTAAACCCAGAGCTTAGACTGAAAAACCCCACTAAAATCTAAGAGCATGATAGCTATCTATCAGTAATCTTTGAATCAAGAATAAATTTGAGGGGAGGCACTATGATATAACATCTTTAGAATGCACATCCCCTCCCAAATACATATAGTACTAAAGTTTCTGGTAATTTTATCTCCATAATGTGTGAAATAATGTATAATATAGGTGGAGCACTTCTCTACTGATTCGAAACAAAATTCCATTTTCCTTCGGTAGAATGCATGAAGGCCATTCAGTTAACATAGCGCTATCCATCCCCCGTTGAGATCTCATTAATAATGCAAAGGTGTAATCAGTCGGTTGACTGCACAATGAGTCCTCAATCATTTATCTACTTTGATTGCTATGGTTGTTTAAAAACGGTTAAACCACTGGCCAATGCTGTAATTGAAATTATGATGTTGTTAACCCAATGGCTATGGGAGCTGGGTGGCGCCTATAGAACCTAAGGGAATGAAATCATTCAGTATGTAATGGGTTAAGTTCATGTTCCTTAACCCAGTCCGTTTATATTCAAGTAGTGCAGCTTTCATGGAAGACTCTTGCAGATAAATGAATAGATAAGTAATAGATTTATAAAGGTAAAAAGAGAAGGAAAAAAATTGAGAGAATATGAGAGAGAGAGAGAGAGAGAGAGAGAGAGAGAGAAGGGGGAGGGATAAATCTTGTTTGTTAAGAGTCTTAAAAAGTTATCAAAAAAAAAACATTTCTGTTTCAATGCTATTTCAAGATGCATGCAAGTTCAAGATGCAATCCCCCATCAGCAATTCTAATCTACAATCAAAGTAATTACAATTTACATCATTACCCATTAAAAACACACAATCACATATTTCGTAACTGTATGTATTCCAGAAAATTAGCCTTAATCCCACATGCTCTCACATATGTTAGTACGACTCACCTCCTTCCTCGGTGAACACTGATGAAAAGCAGACAGAGCAAATGACAGAGCAGGTTAGGATTTTTCGTGAGAAAGTGATGCAGCATTTGAGGGATAGATTGTTAGGAGGATGGAAGATGGAGAAGGAGGAGGAGGATTCCAATTTTTGGAAGAGTAGGGGCAAGCAGAGAATTGTTAGTAGATGTCATGGAAGCAAAATGGGGGTGGATGGTAGTTACTAAAAGAAGATACTATTCCTATTATTTTACTGGAAGATCTCATAACATAAATAATCGTAAGGATTTTTTTCTAAAGGCCAGAAAAAACATTTGAAATCATTTTCAAAGATGGATACAGGTAGTAATATTTTCTCTTTAAAAGATTAAACACACACAACAAAAAATAAAATTGTTTATACAAAAATGAGAGGCAACAGAAGTAATCATATCTGGAGTGGTAAATGCATTAGCAGTACTGGTGGTTGTAAATTTGGAATAGGATTTTTAGATTTACTAAAAATAGTAGTTTATGGTAATTTCAATGAAATTCACTGGATGGTTATCTTGTTTAAGAAGAGATCTTCCAGTAAAATATGTACGAGTAAAGCAGAGAGAAGAAGTATGCTGTTTGGAGACTGAATCAAGAAAGGTTAGATCTTGCAGAGGAGCCTGAAAAAGATTAGTCAAGATGCACAAACTAAGAAGATAATGACGTCTGCATGTGTACATATGTGAACAGCTGAACACATACAGTATTAGTCACAAAATAGACAGCAATGCCTTTCCAACTGACTTTTTTTTTGGTTAAAACATTCAATTCCAACTTTAGATTCTCATTCACCATATATGATCATGTTCCTTCCCTCAACAAGAAAAATGTATCATGCAAGGGAAGAGATTGAGTTTTGCCATTACCTCAAAATCATCCATGTTTTTGATGAGGTAATCTACTTCATAAATGCTTCCGCTGATACATAAAGGACCCATTTACCCGTTTCCTTCCTTTTTTTAAAAATAAGGAACATTTTATTGACATTCTTACAAAAAGAAGCCTATAAACTTGTCTGATGGATGGCATATCAATTTTGGAAACATCTCATGTGAACACAAATGAGTTAAATAGAGTGGATGGCGCAAGGAAAGTAGCAATTTGGTGAGGGAACTAAAAATCAATCATTCCATTGAAGTCAGTTGGAAAGCATGCAAATGTGAATGTTAGTAGAAAGATGACAATTCTAGATGTTAGAGCAGTATCATCCGAAAGGGTGTCATAATACGCCCTGAAGATTGCATTTTATTTTCTTCTAAGAATAAAACCCTCAGGTAGAAAATGCCATTAATTGATTGAAATGATAAAAGTGTGTTGATAGTTGAAAAATAAAGATGTTATCTTATCATAAACACAGTAATGTGAGAATCAATGAATTGAAGTCCACAACTGTCTTCCAGAATGAGGTTTGACTAATTCTTTCAAAATTGGAGATGGCAAATATCTTGACCCAATTCATATGTATTTATTTCAATTTTTGTAAAGTGCTAGGCATACTTGGCTATTTAGTTACTTTACACAGCATCAAGAAACCCCTTTTGATATAGTTTGATGTAAATATGACACCCTCTCTTAAGAGATAAGATAAACTAATCTAAAATGTACATAACAGTTGGAAAACATTGGGTAATCTACAAATTTACTCATTCCCTCTGAGCATTTCATAAATTTCTACTAAAGCCATTATTACTATGCGCATTTGTTAATCATGCAAGTGCAAATGCTCTAGGGTTCAAGAGAAAGGACAGACAAATTAAGAAATGCAATTTGAAGAAAGAGACAGTATATCTCCTTACTATCTCAGAATCCATTTGATGTAATGAGCTTTCAGGTCACAAGCAAATCCAGGTTGCCATTTTTGAAAATTACTAGTTATCTTCTCAACTTGTTCATAGGATCACATCTGGGTAAATGGCTTTCCTTGTTGACAAATAAATGTATGCTTAATCATCATTTTGATGATCTCCAAATTTACAATTATTTAATTACCACCCCCAACTCAGTCTTGTTTGACATGTAGAAAGAACTAGACTATCAATTATATTTGCATAACGCCCAAAATATAGCAACATGACCTAACTATCATTCTCACATTCACATACTCCCATGTGTTTGTTGATTCCTTTGATAGAAGATCCAATCAAAACTGATATCAGTCGATATGCAAAACTTTATCAAGTTTCATAAAGAAAAAGTTGCTTCTTGAACACAAAACTATCATTTAAAAATATTTGATCCAAGATAACTTGAGTTTTCAAGACTTGGTTTCTTGGATGCAAGCAACCTAGATGCAGTGCCAATCAGTGGCTATATCAAATGGATAAGGAGAAGACTTCAACATCGTATCGATGAGTAGTATTATCTTCAAGCAACTTTGTGCAAAATACACTGCAATCCAGTCTACATGCCATGCACAAAAACCCTTTGCTTGTTTGCAAATGAACAACATATTAAGGTGCATCCCCATATTTCAAGGTATTTACAAATATTTTGCCTTTCATACTGTGTGAGAAATAAAAATGCAGCAATTTGAGTGCAAGACAAGTAAGAAGTACATATGACATAAGCATTTGCTGTCATATTTAAACAAACTGGCAGTCCTAATCAAAGCTAAATCCAGTGAACAGAAAGAAGTTTTAAAGAATATAATTTGAGCTTGCTTTATTTTTTTAAATCTGCAGTAAGTTTGATGATTCCAAATTGCATATTACAAGTGAGATCATCAATGTGTTCTGATAAATAATGAGAAATTTCTTGGAGTATTCAATCCAAAGATTCATTTCACCCCTTTTGAATCATTCCATGTATGGAGGAAAACTTGAAAATACATCACAAAGTCAGGTTTTGAAGAAGAGTTGTGATTTCCAAAATAGAACCTCCCCACAGGACTGCAATTGCATGTTTTAACGGCCAAACCAATAAAGTACATGTGAGGGTGGCAAATTCTAGAACCCAGACGGGTGTGGCAGATCTAGATGAGTATCTTTCAATGCTTTTGAATACATCTCCAGCAACATATCAGCACATGTGATCTCACTTTCCAATAAGCTATTCTCAGTCTAGACAGCCCCTGCGCCTCAGATAAAGAACTTTCTTCAATTGCTAATAAAGCTACAGTCAGTGCGTTAGAGTGACGTGAGTGAAACATGCCAGCCAAAGAAATGGTAGAATGTGGCTAGTTGCCATGGTAACCTACCTTCGTCACATGTCTTTCCCGTATAGCCAGTTATACGACAATCACAGATATACCTGTTCCAGCCTTCCGTGCATGTTCCTTCATGACTACAAGGGGTACTGGGACACTGCCCTTCTTCATCCCTACATTGTCAAAGAACAGATGAGGCTAGATTGCAATATGTTTCAACAAAATACATACATGAATAGATTAGGCTAGTACAATGATCATAACAAACACTTCTATCCTGGTCTTGGATAGCATCACAGCACATATCACGTTCCTATGCATTTCCAAAGAACTTTGGAAATTGTTACCCTGTGGATTTACCAATTATCAAACACTAAGGAAATAATATAACAGAAAATTATAACAATTCATAAGAAAATATCATACAAATTTAAATGATAATTAACAATCTTTGCCCATCAAATATGCTATTGTAGTGGCAAAGTGTAAAATGATAAACAAATAAAGGATCATCAAGATATTTCATCTCTTGAGAGCCAGACGGGTGTCAACTAATAGCCCTACAGATAGAGTTAAAGCCCTACTTGCCCTTTAAAGAAGATTTCATACCCATTCATTGTAATAATCCACTATCAATAAATAGAACCAAAGGCATAATTAGTCCAGGACTTAAATCTCTTCCAAGATGTACATTTAGACCTACCTGCAGTAGACTCCGATCTCATTACCAGTATGTTGTCTTAGAGCATAGCTAGGAAGATCAATGGAGGTCCCCTGTAGGACCAGGTTCTTGAGACACCCTACGTAGCCTCTCCGTAATGCCCCACTGTAAAGGTCCATTGGAAGGAAGTTTGAATCGTTCACAAAATCAATTCCTCCAAGCACCAGATGGTCGACAAGGTTGAGATGCTTACTTGTACCTCCAACGTTAAACTTGCCTGGGTCTTCATTGTCAATCTGGGAATGGCAGAATTGGGAATTGTAAAAGTGGTCATAGCAGTGACAGAAAAATGTAGTAACAAAAACATATTGAAATGCTGTTTAAACTCAATAAAAAACATGAAGAAAAACATTTATTGTTATATCGAAATATATCATGTTACAGTTGTTTACTTTACCACTGTTTCGTAATTGAAAGATCAGTCTTTACTTGACTTAGCATTAATATCCTCCATTGTCATTAGCCACAAATTAGTAATAATTAAAAAAATATTGGCTCCACTTGTTTCTGGTGCTTGATCCTTGGACATGGTTTGCATCATAAGATTTGCATCATAAGAACATACAGACCATAGTTTCATCTACTAATGATATTTCTTTCTGATTAAGCAATTCAATAATGGAACTTTGACGATTCTTGTACGTTTATGATGTACTTTAAACACAAACAAGATAATACATTCATCACTAGGTTACCTGCAGTGTTCCTCTATTATGATGCCTATAGAGCAGGACCGAATGCCACAGACCATCATTGAGAGGGAGAGAATCAGCCCTATAGCGAATAGATCCAGATCCCAGATCTAGGATCAGGTGCAGATAGCCGTCCATCAACTCCAGAGCAAAGAAGTCTGTGATGTGATCGGCTCCTCGATTGTACATGATCACGCCCGATGGCTCGTTGGTTCGGAAGCTCAGAGAAAGCGTCCCCTCCGTCTGTCAGGTGAAAGATACAGAATAGGATTACATAACAGCAAGGGCCTGTGAACTTATCTCATGAAAGTGAACTGTCTACCAAAACGAAGGATAGAGTACCTAATCATAAAATATAAAGAAAATTAAGACACAAGAGGGAAAATCTGAGGTTTATGGTCATAAGGTGTCCCATATATTACTAATTGTACTCACATTTTTTAATGCACAACTTGCACCATTAATTACCAGATGTACTAAAATCTTTGATGTAGTCTGGGAATCTGTATTAACGTATGGGACATATCACCTTGGATTTGCCTAAGAATTGATCAAGTGGTCAATATTTCAATGATTTCTTCTTCAAACTTATGTAAATCGAAATAACTTGGGGATTGTTTTAGATCCAGGAATAATATTTCAACTCGCAGCCTCATCATGCTTGAGGAAAGTGCATGTAAGAAGAACTTGATCTGCTCCTGTTTGATTGGGACAACAACAAAAAATCTTACAAAGCAAGAATGAGGGAAAGAGCCTCAGAAAAAGAATTAATAATCAATATCAAAACGATTCCTAGATTTGGAACATGCTATTATCATGCTAATTGAAAAATATTTTGTTAAGTTCATAGAATAATATTTGATGGAGAATTCAAAGTCGTTCAAATCAGTGTAGTACATATTCATGCTCTTACAATACATATCTACAAAAATGCAGACAAGTGAGGTGATAATCTTTCGATATGAATAAAAAGTTACTTGTAAAAGAAATCTGAAATGTGAGAGAAATGGCAGAAAATGTGAATCTTGAGTCACTCATAAAATAACATGGCATTATCAGTATTAAGTGGTAACATGCATTGCAAAGAATGGCATCCATAATAAAGCACTTTGCTGAAAAGCTTTATTTAGGACATAGTTGTCTACTACATGGCTTCATTTGATGATACAAAATACAAATATGCTGCTTACAATGAAAAAGTTCTCAAAATGAATTATACACTCCCATAATCGAATGAAGTAACACTTATTAGTTCAATTGTGTGAAATACAACAATACAACTATAGAAATACAAATTTGCCTGAGCTTGACTCAGGTAATGATTCTTAGAAAATATGACATGATATTACAACAATAGTGATTAACTTATTTTTAAAAATAATGAAATATTTCCTGGGATATAGAATGTACGGTGAATAATGACATTTTCATCTAGTAGTAATCTGATATTTGTTAAATGAAACACACTCCAGGATTATCATATGAAAAAGGGATAGATTATTTACTCTCATAATTATTAAATGATAACATTTTTTATACCAACAAGCAAAAGTGCAACACCACTTGCACATTGTTTGATGCCTGAGGATTTATGATCATATTTTTGCTGAGACACCCTATTTAACCAAAGGCTTGACTGATATTCTACTCATACATCACTGACTAAGAAATTGAGAAAAAAATACCTTGAGGTGAACCTCTAAAGCAAGAAAGAGCTATTACATGGTGCAGACAATTGCATATGATTTTATGCCTTAAGATTATTCATCTTCCTGAGACTCAGGCATATGTGACCAAAGATAAAGACCTTGATGTGATCCTCTAAAGCTAGAAAGAGCTATTACTTGGTGGCACGCAATTGCATATAATTTTTGCCTGAGGTTATCCTAATTTTGCTGAGGCACCCTGTACCTCTGGAAGCTGGCGTGATGTTCTACTCATACATCAACGACTAAGAAAATCGGGAAGAAAATACCTCGAGGTGAACCTCTGAAGCTAGAAAGAGCTATTACTTGGTGCAGACACTGTGACACGTTTGCGATATTGCCCTTCCTTGCTTACAGGTGGCTTTCTATATAAGACTGGGCAAAATAAGATACAATCTGACCTGCTCCTTTGTCTGCTGTCAGCCAGAAGGCCGTTAACTCACATTTAACAAAATGAAGTTAACACCCTTCTGAATTTTAGCAGATGATCTACTTCTTCTTATTCTTATGATTTTGTTAGCTATTGTATGAATGTTCAACACAAAACAAATAGCTGACTTAGCATAACCTAACCACAATGTACTTGACGTTTTTTCACATAATTTTGACCCCCTCTCAACAACAACAAAAATAATAATACTGAAATCAAATCAGATACGGACCTAGGTTGGTGGTGGTGGTGGTTAATTTACCTGACTGCTAAGAAAGCATATATGCTTGTAAGTAAGCAACCAGACGGCCGACGGCTTTAGGTCCTCTCCGAGGGACCTGGTAATGAGGATTAACGCCTTACCAAAGGGCACTAGCGCATTGCCGTGGTTTCAAACCCGGGTCACTGGATTACGAGACCACTGCTCTACGGACTGAGCTATCGCGCCTCCTTGAGGTTACATCACAGGTAGCAACAAATCAGCGACAAATCATAAGAAAGGCCACTCCTATCCAGAAACATTTTGAACGACTGTCCTGGATGGTAGATACAATCATCTATATACCAAAGACACATACCAAAGCCTACTCCTACCCTATTATCCGTATATCAGGCCTGAGGTGCACCTTGCCACCATACCACTGCCATTCCAATAGTAAGAACATAGTGTCTCTCAGACTTGCACTAATTGGAGAGGAGGTTCTAAACTTCACCCTCTATTACTCCCTAAACACATCTTCATATCCAGCAGAAAGGCAGGGCAGACTTTACCCACACCATAGTATAATTAACTTAACTTATCGTGACCTTTCTAACTAAGTTGCACTACCTGGACCTTGATGGCACCCGGGTGACAAAGCTGTCATGTTTCATATGCTGCTGAAATTTTGAAGAGAGGCCAGGTTTGAGGGGAAGACTGATAAAAAAAAGGAGTGTTGCCACTTTTTAAAGATCCATTTTAGCCTTATTTATACTCTTATAAAGAAGAGTGAATAATACAGTATTGAACATACTTGAAAAGGAACTAGATGATATTCAATTTATTACTTGATTGCCTACAAAATCACAAGTAGTTAATCTCTCTTAAAATACCCTTAACCTAATTTTGTATATGAAAATGCTCCAATAAAACAGAATATTTGGATTGCATTTCTCTAGATTAATTAGATAGATATTCATCCACTGTAAATGTCTGCATAAATTGTCCTCTTAATTAGGCACAAATATAATATTAAACTTTTTAAACATGATTACAGAGGCATTAAATATAATGCAAACCTATTTTATATTATGTAGTGATAATAAAACCATAAGAATAAATACTTTGTTTATTTTAGAGATATCCCTAAGTTTCAAAGTGTTAAATAATATTTGACCCCTGAACCATCTATGGTAGATATATACCTATAATCTACCAATTCCTTATTCTGTTTAGTAAAGTTCTTATTTTTACATCCACCATCCTGCTATCATCTATCTTTCTCAAGTAGATATCCAATACCAGTTTCTATCCTACTTCATTTCATTCAACCCCTCATCTCTCCTTCTTCTATCTCGAACATAAAACCCCAAACGGTTTCGTATTCTGACCACTATGTCTGCTTTCCCTTTTTGTGAGTCAGCTATGCCACACTAACCAGAGTCTCCCATTGGGATCAATGTTGGGATAAATCCACTGAATGTTTAATGACATGGGCAATTTTTATGGTCAGCCTCTCATAAAAGATAAATCACCCTTTTTATGCATCACTGGGTTACCAGATTCTGTATCATTGTGGGGATGCAAAACAAAGTAATAATAGCACAGATTTAAATACGAAAAAAGTATTGCTTTACAGGATTATCTTCCTGGTCAGTTCTGTTTCAACATCCCCTTGAGAAGTGTATTACTACATCAACTTTTTCAAATTCACCTTTCTCATAAATTTGAAAACATTTTATTTCACATAGCCAAAGGCTGCTATTTGATTACCCATTTTTGAAAAACATCATGTTATGTGAATTAAGAAATAATACAAGTTACAAAATAGTATTATCTTACTACAAACCAAATCACAAAATCCAATATCTTATACCTTAATTGCATCCTTCATGTCCAACATCTTGAAACTGTGAGAGTTTATGAAATTCCAAAACTAAATACTATTCCTGTGAAGGAGTGGAATTTGTTCACTTTTACGATGTAATTTACAATGAGAGAGAACTATAAGAGAAAAAGATGAAATCATCTGTTGTACATACACAGTAGCAAAACAATGCCAGAAACAGGGTATCAAACTCTGAATAATTTACACACAGTCGCCTTGAGCCAGATTAAGACCTAGTTTAATACTGGACATATTAGAGATTCTAGAGAGCACCAACAGAGGAAATAAATCAAAGCAGAGCTGAATACTAATAAGATAATGGTTGTATGATTAATGACCATGCAGCTAAGAGTGAAAGTAGGGCATGTATAGATTATTCCGATGTGAGTGGATCGATTTCTATACATTCACATAATTACATTCATCTGTAACAGAATTCCTGTGTAGGGAGTGGTCAGGGATAGCTCATGTGATGTAAAACATTTCCACTTTAAAAGAAAATTGGATATGTGTGATGCCAAACTGGCACCCCACGCAAAAGTATGCCCTATATGCAACCCATATATTGGTCTACAATGCGCTAATGTGACTGACTGAGAAATTAGAATATCATTGAGGTTAACCCCATTCTTTTAGAAGAATTTCTTGTCTTAATTAGTTCAGACAAAACTGGTGATTAGATATTTTCAGCTTTATGAATAGTTTACCACTTAGCTTTTTTTTTTATGAAAGATATGGATCAAATATACCATGCACTGTTTTTGAGGCACCAGGTAAAATTATGGATTCTCTTCAGTGACAAGGACGGTTAGTATTTTCTTTGAGGCTGCGCCATTTTGAATACAGTGCTATGTTAGTCACCTCAGAAAGTATATAATTTCTACAGGAGCCTCTCAGTGCCTGGTTTATTTGTTTATTGTAAACAAACAAAATTGTTGACCCCTACGGGCGATATTTGCAATATTTCTTGTTACTGATATAATCGTTGTTAATTAATTTTTTACAGTAATAATTATTGTTATCCCTGAGTCATAACCAACTTGACGACTGCGATTCATTATACTAAGTACTTCTACCATATCAATACAAATCAATTTTATTATGTATTTAATCTCATAAAAACTGTAAATGACATATACAGCAGGAAATATCTAATCATAATATTGATCATAACTTAACCTGTTAGAAGTTCCATCAATCAAAATTATTTCAAAAAACTGACTCCATTGTGCTGATTCTAAGGTCAAAGTCAAAAGGAATTTATTGCTTTACGCTCAGTTGCATGTTGATTCTCATTAATTAAATCAAACAAATTTCAGACCTCTTTCGAACGAATTAATAATTTTTCAACCGTAAATATATTTCAGCCTTTTCAGCTGCGAGATGGATTTCAGAAGTCTAGATTTAAGGCATTGAGCCATACATGACATATATCAACACAGGGAGACTCTCTCAATTATTCACTGACATTGGAGAACTGCAAAAGCATGTGTGACTTGTAAATTATGCATCAGCCACATCAATTATTCAAAAATTAGTTTAAGAGGCCAAAGATCCGCTCCTCATTTTCTCTAGCTCACCGTGCCTCAAATATCTAAAGGGTATTTTTTCTTTGGTTCTACGGTAATGGCATTGTAATTCAGATAGAGATTGGAGTGATATGCTGATTGAAAGAGAAAAGACACGGCACAGACATATTTTTGTCTTGGTTGTTCCTCGTAGCAAATAATGGACCTCTAGGTTGTCATAAATATTAAATATATTTTGTTAGCACACAATAATCATTTAGTATGTAATATACTTTAAAAAATCTATATTCACTTTGAAATATGACAAAAGAATAGACACACACATTTTTAATTAAAAACTTGTTACCACTATATTGGGGGAAATTCTTTTAATGAACATAATATGTTTAAAATGTTATGTGATATGACAATAAAAACATTATTTTCATTTGAATCAATTATCAAAACAAAAGCTTTATATTCAATGTGTTAGATAAGGAGGTTAATACTAGACTAGATACCGGACTGAACTTTGAATCGATACGATGGATGCATCACAAATCTGCACAATGATACCGACCAGAAGTTGAAGCTCATTGTTATGAGTACACAAAATATGACACCGATCATACAAGCCAAAAGGCAACCACAGTATATTTCCTGGGATTTTTCCCCTTTCGATTTGGAATGGCACATGACATTAACAATAGTGAAAGTGTAAGGCCCTAAAATAGACAGAAATCTTTGATGAGAAGTCATGTTTCCAGTCATATTTCATCAATCAAGCCGTTTGTCCGGGACATGTGATATGTCTGCATTTGTTGGTATGCAGAGAGATGTGGCCTCTGATTGCGATAGTGCAGTGAACTGCTCATGTTATGCATGGATTTGATTTGTAGAGTTATTTAGTGGAGTAGGACTGTGGAGGGGTTGAAGGGTACAGCATCACTGGCTACAGACCAACATGGGTTAAGGATGAGGTTGGTATCAGAGGTGTATCCAGGATACTCTGGCTTATAAGGGATAGGGGGGGGGACAACTAGAGATCACATTTTCCTTTTGTGTCTTCTTGATGTGTATGCTATGTGAACTTTGGTTTCACCATGAACACTAGATCACCATGCCACACTAGATTTGCCACTAGGTATACTCCCTTCTGCTGCCACTTGTAAACAGATAATAACATGGTTTCAAATACTGAAGGCAACTTAGCAAGATTTCTACAGGAAATATTTCCAAATCAATTCCAACAGTACTGAGGAAGATCTATGATTTTTAGAGTACCGGTAAGTGAGAATGAGGAGTCACAAAAGGTCAACTTTGAATGTATTGTGTCTTACTGTAAAAGTGGGAGATTTTTTTATTGTAATTGTTCATTAAAAAATTAACTGAAGTCAGTTGATTACACTAGAAAAAAAGAGGAATTGTAGTTAGTCAAAATGTTATTAATTTGAATTGGCACCATGCAAGATAGTCGAATGCTAAGCGAATTAGCATTAAACTCAATAATAATACTGAAAAAAATAAGAAGACAAAAAAAGATAAAATAATTGAAGAAATATAATCATTCACTGATTGATTCATAACATTACAGAGAGAGAACAAAAATAAAACAATGAATTGATATTCAAGCATTCTTATTGGAGATAAAAAGAAAAATCAAAATTAAAATAGAGTTCAAATATTCTATTAATTCAAAGTGCATCCCCCAAAATGGCAAATTCATAATAAAATAAAAGTCAATTTCACTGTAAAAAGTATTTTTCTCACATGCTTTCTGAAAAATTTCGAATTACTTCATGCAAAATAAAGAACTTAGTAATTAATACCTATTCCTTAAAACAGCAAAGTTTTATTATTCAGTAATGTTTTTCTTATTTATCGTTTATGAAAACATGAAATTATTTATCAGTGAAATGTGGGAAATCAAAATGAAGTTATTCAATTCCATGCAGAGAAAAATTGGTGCATAATCTCAAAAAAAATGTAGAATGCCTACAGTAGCTTCAAAAACTGTAAATGTGTGAAAAAATCCAGAAAAATACAGTTTGCAGTTGATGCATGCCTATGAAAATAAGATCCAATTATCAACAGCAAAAAAAAAATCCTCAAAGTATTATTTTCTTTAGCATCCCTACTGCTTTAATAGTGAATGATCAAAATTCTCAACAAATGGGTTAAAAAAGTGATTATTTGTTTTCAAAATTTGATGTGTTAATTGTTATAATTCCAGGCAAAGTAGCAAAAAGAAGATCAACTCCGTCTGGTTTACCTGGCCCTGACCTGGGGCGATATCACTTTCACTTTTCAGCTGATAAAATAAAATAAAAACAGGACAAAGGGATATTCTACTTGCAATCTAATTCACACAAATAATATTTCACTGTTATAAATATAGATGATCCGAACAAGAATGAAAAAATAAACAACGTTCTGGAAATAGAATTGATACAAGCAGTATATACATAGTTATTTACATTTCATTGTTCAAGACATTTTACTGTTATCTGCACCTCTCATAAAAAGATAAGTTTTCTTCAAAATTTTCCATCAATTTTGCATTCATTTCCTTACCACAGTAAATATTCTTTGCACAGGTATTTATTCTCTTGTGTAGACTTCAAAGGATTTCAAAGAATTCCCCCCAAATATCAGAAAATAGCATAAAATCTACTTAACTCCTGCAGATCTATCTATTTCTTGGCAGGAGAAACTTACCCGGTACTTAATAATTGCCATCACTTTATGCCTGCCTTTACCCTCAAGTGGTTCGAGTCAACTTTCAACCCCATGATTTTATATTCAAACTATTTCTGATGACTTGAGAGAGGTTATCCCACACGCTACTTCAACAAATAAATGTACCGGTATTAGATTTTGTTTAAAGGTGCTCAAAATCTAATACTTCTTTATTAAGTATAAAACAATTCATTTAATTTTGTAAAGGTATTCATTGTATGCAGAATAGTGACAACATCAAGCCTTTATTTCAATATGCCTACTCCTACAGCTAAAAGGTAAACTACATCTTTTGCAATTCTTAATGCCGAGAGAATGGAGTAGCACTTGGTGTTTGCAATTACAATTTGATGAAAGATGGATGGGTAAATTTCTTCTGGGAGCAGACGAGGTGTGAATAAGATCATCCCATCACTAGCTCTAGATCAAAGAGTGTTTTCGAGGGCAAGTGTTCCAAGATACAATCACTCTACCTAGGTATTTGAAGAGATATATTTCTATGTGTTGAAATATTGAAGAAGAATTGAATTGAATTTGATGATTTCATCATAACTAATGCTGTGCCCAATTTCAAAGAATGTGTTTGCAATACTAACTAGAGTGTCAATTTGAAGATTTTTCATAACATTTTTATGTCGCAGAAGTGCATACTACATGTTTTATGTGATTCCTTTCATGTTTCAAAGTTCAGAAACGATTTAATGTACCAAACTAATTGAATAATACTACCTTATTCAGCATGAAATTTTACTTCTACAGACAGAGAAAAATAAAGAAGCCCAAATGTCGAAAGGGGACTGGTTGGTCCCAAATCAGCATAACTTCTGAAGCAGAAAGTGCATTGTTTATAAGAGAAGGTGCACACCTTCTTCTCACCTTCATCGGGAAGAAGATAGCATCACTATGTGCAAGAGTTCTTAAAACAAAATATAAGACAATCCTGCATTTGCCATGCTAAAAAAACTTACCCTTTTGCACTTTCTACACTTTCTGCGTTTTCTAAACTGTAACACAATCAAACAAGTATCCATCCTGTTATTTATGGTTGCCACAACATTTGTTATCCCCCTTTCACTAAGAGGACACCTCATGACAATAGCTTGAATACTATCATCATACAGACTATTTGATGACTGAGCTTTCACAAGAATGAGTGATGGTCATATATTACTAAACCTAACAAAGGGTGATCTATACTTCTATACATCATAAATGTATTGCTATGTAGATTGAATGCACAACTGAGCATTCATCACGACTCGTATGACAATGCTACCATTACTCAAAGTCGATTGGATTAATATCCCTAAAATATACCACTGTTAGAAAGTATTACTATAATGTTTAATTAATGTATCTATGCATGCAGCATAACAATGCTCTTTTCTTACCAAAAAAGACTAACCACACTCAAATTCTATTGAGTAGATGAGTCAATAAGACCAACAACAACAAAATGTTTTGAACAAGAAACACACATTTTGTTCTTCGGTTAGTCGATCTCTTTCCTAAAATGAAAACCTCCAGAAAGGATCTACAGATTACACGATCAAAATGAAGTTACAAAAATGACTGCAACAATTCTTTGAAACAGAGAAAGCAGATCAACTTGAAAAATTAAAAATATTTTAAAAAAACTCCAGATATGAACACAAGTAGGTATTGATAAAAGGTCTTACCGGTATTCATCATCACTGTTATAAAATTCAATTCTTAATGACCAAAACAAGCAGAAAAAAATAGAACCTCAAAGAAATCAAGATTCCTGTAGCATCTTCAGTTGTATGATATACACAGAGAGCATGCAAGCCATGCAAACATACAAGGTACATGTACATAACAAAATGAGAAAAACAGAGACATATATATATATAAAAACAACAACAAGTACCGGTACCAAGATCATGACACATGAAATATCACATGAATCATTATTCATAAGGATTCTTCTTCCTCTCATTTACTTTTAGTTTTAATATATTTAGAATTTCACAATGCACATGCTTATCCCACTCACACCACAGAACAGACTAAATCTTATATTTCCCACCTTACTATTGTAATGGTAACTGACTTGACACAAAGGATTTCTAATTCAAGTTTAGCTAAATTTATACTTGTCTAAAGTAGTAACTTTTTCAAATCATCAAATGCAAACCTAAGCACTGAACATACTGTAAAGCACATACTGTTGTGTTAACAGATGATGAAAGATAAACAAGATCACGGGTGAAGCTTGACTGACACATATATATCTCAATATATCCACTTCATTCATTCATTTGTCTACTTTCATTATTGTACATCTTATTCATCCTGGCTTTTTCCCCAACACGAATCTTGCACGGAAGCTGCTAAAGTAAACACCTATATAACACCTCTCATAATGTGAGCCGACACCAAGTGACTGTCACTCATGCACCCCTCTTCTCAAGTAAGTCATCGCCAAAGATGTTATTCTTCAGAGGATTTATCCTGTTGCGCATGCAGCCCACGCCCTCCTAATAAAGCAAAGTAGCCTAACTGGAGGCCTTTCGACCATGCCGTCTCCATGGCAACACAGGCGAGAGATGCTGCCGCCGATTGACGGAAATCAAGCAAATGGACCTCGTAATACCCGCCGAATTTGCGCTTCTTGAAAAGCCCTCCCGACACGCTTCTGTCTGTCGGCTTCGCAGAATGCTTGATAAACCCAATCTGTCAGGTGAATGATACTGTCTCACTTATTCTTGTTCAAGACCTTAACTTTGGTCATCAAAAGTTTCATGAGAAGTGCTTTTTTTATCCTGCTGCATGATATATATAATATAATCCCTCTGATTACATTTTATGAGGTTACTCTGTAGGATGTTTTAGGTTCTACCTGAGCTATCTTTGCCATGCTGAGAAAATTCCTACTTCATTTAAACTTTAAAGTCATGATCCAATATCTCCACTGTGGTGAATTTTATCAATCTTTTTCTGATTTATCTATAATTAACAATTTAATTGGATTCCTGTTACAAAACTTTCTCAATTCAAAAATCTGAACCTTCATATCTTTATTTCCACACTAAGTCTATCATCTCTTCTTATATCTGCAGTATCAATATGTATATTTCTTCATTTCTTTTTCTCCATGTTATTATCTCTCTTTCTCTTATACTTCTATACTTTCTCCTTTCTCTCTTTCCTTTTCTCTCCCTAACATGCACTCGTCCCCTTCCATCTTCGGTGGCAATTCCATTCATAGCACCTGTAAATCTGCTGAAAGCCTGACTTATCATGACTGCAACAGGATCGTAATAGATCGGTCCATGCCGCACATAAACACTGGGTAACAAGATACTTGTCTCATCCAGAGTCCAAATGCTAGGCATAACTCACCTCATCCCCATTGGCTTCATCAGTCCCACAAATAAACATTCGTGTTTGCATGCTTGGAAAATGAGGTTTCTACTTTGATGTATTCCATGACTATCTTTGCCTTATCAGCATTCCTAGGAGTTGCACTTGTTCTTGCAAATTTTGAATGTTAAAAGATTTCAAACCATGATTTGCAATATCCAATTTAATAAAAAATAGAGGACTTTTCAATTTTTTCAGTAAAATAAAAACACACATAAAAGCAAGTATCTCCTCATTGACGTCATAAGATGGTTGCTTCATGCCCCCCTCCCTCTTAATAAAATCTGTTAACACCCATCTAGATATTTTTCAGAACCATTAAACTGAATGAGTATGGACCCAGCTCTTTCAATAAACTACACAGAATTTAAATTCATTTATTCATCTATGATCCCATAAAAATCAATCTAATTCAAACCTGTGTGTCTCCTTCTAATAGCACCCCCTTTTTTCCCTTCTGTACCATTCATCATCTGATGAAAGATACCCGAGTTCATAAGTTTAAACATGAACTACACCCCAGCAGAGTGACTGGGTCTGCTTGTCTCTACACATGTAATTCAGATGGCTGTTTAACAATCCCTCATCTACTGGTTGGCCCACTGTTTGATGCAACAATAACAGATCGCAGGATCGGTTAACCAAATTACAGGGAAGGAAATCCAGCCAGTACTATCATAGCTAGAGTCACATGTTTAAAGTTCATTGGCATGAACCTGGAGGCTAGAAAGAGGGATAACAATCCACCCTCAGGAGGCACTAGTTGTGAAGAAAGCAAACAAAATCCCACTCTCTAGACTCTCTCTCTCTCTCATGATTGAACAGAAAATGCTAAATTTAACAGTCTCCTTGTTTTTGTCTCAATTTCTTTGATTGTTGTACACTGATTTGAAAGTAATTCCTACCTGACTTGGACGATCATTTCACAGGGCATATAATTATCAGTATAGTACATTTCTACCTAGATTTCAGAAAGATTACTTTAATTTTACTATTTATGAAATAAATATATATATATATATATTTATACATCTCTCTCTCTCTCTCTCTCCTTTTCTGTAATACTTGCTTTTACACCCCAAACATCCTTAACATTTGTTGATTTCACTCAAAACAACTTACAAGTTTCACTCTTTTCAACCTTTCAACATTTAACATGATTAGACAACAACACAACAAATAGAACAGTCTATAGAATAATCATGCATGACTGCATGTTGGGCCTAATGATTACATGCTATAACACAGGAAGAATGAAAACTTAGAAATCTAAGTCAATTTACTTCAATATTCTTTTCAAGAAAACATGTAAGTATTATATGAAAATGAAATACAAACCCTGGTAATTGCAAAACCAGACATTGTAAATTCAGAGCATGCACCAGTTCCAGTCGGAAGGGACAATTTTAATTAAAACCGAGACAACCTATCTTAGAGTTAAAAAAAAAAAAAAAAAACTTGATGAAAACATTGAGCTAAAATTCACTATTTTAATTTGTAGCTTTAGATGTATCCAAACAACCCTTGACCTGGTAAACCTGTCTTAATAAATAAAAACCATGTTTGGCAAGTATGTGTCACTATATGGTAAGCATTTACTATTATTAATGACATGACAAAGAAAATAGTAGATATCTGGTTCGTATGGTTTGTCGTCTTTAATTGAAAAAAAATATCTACATTCAGATTAAATTTTTCAAAGTGTACGCAACTGTTCAATATTCCTCCAATGAATTACGGATGTTAAAATAACTACAGCAAAACTATCTACTTCAGCATGCACAACCAAAATTGCAATTGTAAAGTCACATATTCTCCTTTCCTTGGGAGGTACGGTACTCATGGTAGTAACCGAGAAACATGCTATGTCTAGAAGGGTATTCACTCAGTATATTTCATATTGACTTAACACCCTTTCGGCACTCAAGTTACAACCCATGCAGATATGTGCTGGCTCAATCTTTCTCCTCCACATCCAAAGTCATGTGACAAGCATGCAATGTTTTGGACAAAAATCACACGCAAGATCTTTTATCTTCACCCACGCTACAGAAAGAAGAAACTCTGCTGAACAAAAGAAGAAAACTCTAGCTTACCTTTGCCATCCATTTTGGAAGAAGAAGGAAGGATTCTTCACTGAGGAAAGTGATAGGATCGATTGCATCAACATCTTCTGTTGTGAAGGTGATATCACCAAAGACCTGAGTGAAGTCATCGCCACTGATAGCCAACTCAAGAAGCTCCAGCATAAAGTCTTCACCATTGTAAACAACCTAAAAGATATAAAAAAAGAAGAAGAAATGAATGATAATGATTAGAATACAAAAAGATCCAGTATTAAATCTTCTCAGTTGTATACAACCTGTGAGATCAAAGACTCAGAAATAAAGGTCAAAATGTACATAATGATTTATGACGACTCAATTCTGGACATATTCTGTTTTCATATTTATAATCAAAATGATGTTTGGGATGAATAAAAAGCAGTCAGAATTAGTTGAGATTTAAACTTTTTTTTCCTCTTTTTTCACAAAACTATTGAATATAGTACTTATATAAACATAATTTCCAGAAGCTGGTACTATCATTTCCACATGAAACATTTGGAAATACATCAGCAAACAAACTTCTCCTTTTTAAATATTACCTAGTTATACTTTTCCTTTGAATATCAACCATCTTTTATTTAATACAATAATCAAGATATTCTGACAACTGGTGATGGAACATCAAAATGTTTTTCACAAAATTCATGAGCATAATATTATAGACATACTCCCTTGTAAAATCAGAACTGAATTTCACATGCATTTATCTTTCTGTTGGAAATGAAATAAATATGAATTGAATTGAATTGATATTATCCCAGTGTAATTGACACTTAAATACAGATTTAGGCACTCTCTGGTCTCATTACAGCAGTATTACCATGACTTTATTCAATATTAATTTTATTTCTACCTTTATCTATATTCATCAGCTCTATAGAATCACCTCAAGCTATATAAAATTCTATTCATCCACAAAAAACACAGAATATAAAGGTATTTTCAACAAGGTACTGAAAATAGCTTGGCATGGACCACTTGAAATAAATCTGGGTCATTACTGAGTTATCTTGCCTTAAACCCCTTCATCAAATATTCATCCCATATCTCATCCTATACCCCATGTTCTATGCAAACAAACGGTCTGAATATTGCCTCTGGACAGTCAACGGCTGCAACGACACTGTTTAGATTTCCAGTGTCTTGACAGGACAGCAAATGATGTGAACGCTGGCTGGCCAAGATACTCACACTCACCAACCTTTGAGGGGTACCCATGGGATCTTAACCCACTGCTTCTCATGCACTCACTTTCAGATTATAAATACATTTGCTATATACTGAGTTATCTTCAACCACTAAAACTTGGTATTCAAGAGGTTAAAGATAGGCACTAAAAGTTCTTGATTCCTGTTATGAACTGTTGACTTTCTCCAGAAATATTCTTTAAACAGCTTGCCCATTGCCGTCAAAAATATTCCTATCCAAAGGTCTTTCCTTTATGTTTATATTGTCTGTTCAGAGCCAGAAGGGTGCAAACTCTGTGTTAAAGTATAGGAGACTGTATAGGATACTGGACAGCGGGACAAGTAATGGAAAGATCTCTTCACACATGAAATGACCTTCTAAAAAACCATCTAGGCAAAATAATATCTTTTAACAAATTAATTTGTAAAAAAATAGCAAGTGCAGGTAAACATGTACACACGCAGCTCTGTATTCCAAGATATATAATTTTTGAAGTGCATTTTACTATTCTATCATTTTCTATTAGGTGGAGTGGCTTTTTATATGGTCATTAAGTATGAATGAGGCTTGAGGTAGAGTCTCCCTCTAGGATGATCATGAAAGAGGAGACTTTAATATTTCACTCTAACTTCTTACACAAAATAATCAGTTTCTCCTAAAGGTATAGGATGTTTTAATCTTGATGATATCATGATATCGAATTGTGTGAATTTCATTTTCCTTGGGTGTGATGCTCAATTGCACAACTTTGCCAAATGTTGTGAATAAGATCATATTCTTTATTATTGATCATTCCAGTTTTAGTAGACCACACTTTGACTTAGGCCTTGATCTCAAAAGCTTCCTCAAAAACAGCTTTCAATCACTATGTCATATACTTGAAGTCATCTGGGGTAGTGATACTCTGGTTTCTGCCACACTGTATCACTTTGTCATCTCTTCTTCTGTTACTTGCCCTAAGACCTCAAGAAGCAGTACCTGGACTGATCTACCCCTACAAGCCCCTACGGACCCTACACCTCAGAAGCCAAAATGGAAAGAAAGTGGCAACCTGCACTCAAGCTCCTGTCACTCAGTTACATGACTCTTCAATCCAGAGCTCATATCACATGACCCAATCACCACGCCAACCATCATCAATGAAGTCTAAAGCTTTCAAAATCCTCTTCTAGTGTCGGCATAGTACAGTGTAACTACAGCTAGGGGGCCAATGGTACAAGCTTAGTACCAAGAACAAGCTAATATTGCACACGTAATCCATCCCACGTCCCACGTCTCAAATCCCCCCGAAACGCGCTTTTATTGATCTCCCGTATTCCATTTCTAATGAAAACACGTAGTCTACCACAGTTGGACATCGAGGTGCACCCACATTCCCCAAAATACGCCCTGAAAAATAAAGGTGGCAGTATTGATTACGAATGCTCAATTGCTTTTTTTCTTCGAGAGTGAATATTATTTCCGTGGTGAACGCCCTTGGGTGATAGCCGCGGCTACGCATAAAACGTTTGGCTTCTTGCTGGCTGAGCTTGGCACACTGGACTATCTACAATGTTTTTACAGGCGAGAAGTGTCGTCGAGTCTTCTACAGACATCTTGGCGACACATGATACTGCTTGATAACAGTGTGAACACACCTCTAAAGACTGGCTTTCACGTTAACACTCCTCCCTTGATTAACTTATTGAGAATCAAATTTGATACCATGGATTTCATTCCCTCTGATGCATAGAACAACGATCACAGCCAAAGTGGCTACTAGTCTCAAATCTACTGAAGATATGAAGGTATTCATATATCTGCTTCCTAAGAAATCACATAAATGTTCAAATCATTCCTGATTTAAATAATCACTAATTTTTATATCATTTGATAATGCTACTGCAATCATCATGACTATGCAAACAAAAATTCTTCTCCAAAAGGGGTCCTTCATAATCAAAATATATGGGTTGGGCATCTCCTTTAGTCATCTTCTAGAACACCTTCATGATATACTTAGCTTGAAAATGAGACAACATGGTCCTCCTAAGGCCATCATTACAAAACTAAGAAGCATCAAATTTGTAACTCTATCCTCATATTTAGAGAAAAAACTTCTGAGTTCAAAAATTTCAGTCTTTGCCCTTGAGTAACTGAAAACATGAGAACGTCATTAGACAGACAGATGAGCCATGCTGTCAACATCATTCCTTGTGCATGCTTGTGTGTCTGTGAGTACGGACTGATCAAATGTGTTCCCACTGCTCACATTTACTAGGTCTGCACACCTCTCTGTGCGGTGCGCGGCAGGGAAGTCAACATCTGCAACAGAATCGGCTTAAACCGAAACAAAGGTGTAGAAAGCCAATCTAAAAATAGCAATGAGAAAAACCCCACACATCTTGGCAATAGGAACAGGGTTTTGAATGCATCTGAGACTAAGAGAGGAGGAAAACATGCATATCCCGGAGCTATAGATGTTATTTACCACCTCATCGTGTTCAAATACTAAAGGGATAAAAGCACACAGTTATAAAAAAGTCTCTATTTTGAGCCAAGTACGGAAGATTAGTGGGAGCAAAGTCATCATATCATTTCACTAAAAGAAGTTATTTATGCAGCTTTGGGAAAAACAAACAGCTAGGATATCAAGTGGTTACAATATTTTAATCAACAAAAATAAACTACAAACTTGAAGGCACGGCTAAGGCAACCCATAAACACTTGAATACAAGCAGTATTTATACATTTAGTATTTAAAGTATTTAGGAAATTATCTTTGAGGAGTGCCAGGGTATCAAATGACATACTGCTTAACTCTTTTTTTGTTGAATATGTTGGTATGTTTAACACAGAATTTCTGTATTAAAAATAGTAAGGGCAGTACATGTATATTTCCTCTATAATTCCAACGTGTTTATAAAAGCAGATTATTTTCACAGCCTTTTGAGACTCCCAGAGCTGGATTTAGACAACATCAAATATGAAGTATATTCTCTACTAGTATCAATCATTTGTATCCAAGCTTATTTTCCCATAAAGCTGTACTCACTCATTATACCATCAAGCAACCGATCAATTTAGAATAGTTTTAATGATGGAAATTATTTAACAATCCACTAACAAACAATCACCATAAACTTATCACTCCCCAACTTTAAGACGAAACAGGTATGAAGTGTAAATGGTAACAGGACATTACTACAAGTGATTTTGATTGCAAGAACTATACAATTAAGGGAAGCGGTTGAACTTTCCTACTTCAGCTATTTTGAAAATAAACAAGAGTAACTTCTTCATCATCCATCTCCCTCTCGGTATGTCTATTGCTGGTCAACTCTTTTCCTCTCTTTCTCTTACTCTCTCTATTTACTAATGCCCCGGAGCACGAATGGATAAAAGAAGCATGGCCAGACCCAATTGCCACACAGCTCTACAGAACTCGGATCAGTTTTGGCATCGGAGACAAAAAATGCAAATGCCATATTGACTTTTTGGGCTATGAATCTCATGCAATGGGAGAGTCCACGGCCTAGAATTTCAGCACCTGTGTTTAAACGCCCGACTTGTTTGAAATGCTCCTCTGTGGCGTGCCATTCAAATCACGTCTCGCAAACTCTTTTCCTTTTTCTCTTAATATCCTGGATAGACGAAAGCGTCAAGAAAAAGTAAATACTGTTCAGAGGAATGAAATTCAACACCTTATGAAAGTATCCACATGTCATGAGAAAAACAGGCGATGTTTTGTAATATTAGAACATTGCTTTCAAGCAGAACGTGGGAATGTTTGAAGAAAGCAACCAGAGTTTAATGTGCTTTACCATGGTGCAGACACCATTAGCTATAAGCAATCACTAAATCAGATATACTGAATTTATTTAATCAGGTTAAAATTCTCTTCAACTCACAACCTGGATCTATATACCTCTTTAAGTCTGGGTCTTTGTTCAGTAAGTGAAGAACGCCAAATAGCTCAATCTATTTTTGCTCCCACTTGTAGCGATAAACATCAGAAGACTTTTGAGCACTTAAGGCTACATCAAGTGCGACACAGAAAGAGATAAGTCATCAGAATTCCAGAGAATAAGACATAAGGAAGAGTTAGAACAAAGAGAGAGAGGCAAGAAACGTTTGGAGTTACGGGTTCTCTTATCGGTGATGAGGGATGAGAAGCAGGAGATCGTTGAGGAACTTGAAAGACGATAATTGGGCAGTCAATTTAATGGGCCATTTCCACATAAACATTCCTCAAATACGATTTGTTTAAATGCTGGAGCTGGAGTCAGAAACTATGACACTTTTCAGAGCAAGCAGATGCTTGTGTTTCCCAGTGACTTTATATTGTGTTCCTCTCGGACAAACAAGAACATAAACCGTTTTTTAAATAAATATCATCGACCTTAGAGCTTCTCACTGACTTAGATACTTTTCTTTGTTAACCCACAGAATAGTATGCTAGCTATGACTCTGTAATTCTGTAAAATGATAATGAATAATGACAATTAAGTTAAATGAATTCGCTATTGTTGAAATTCCTTTACACATTTTTTGTACCTCCTACACAATATAGTTTTCTGTCATTATTTTCTATTTATTGGCTTTTTGCTGAACATAATAATATCAATTATTCGCTCAATGACAGCACTAACTTTCTTTCTTGAGAATAACAGTATTAATGAGTGATGTAGTAAAGAATAAGCACATGAGCAGTGATTTACTCTTGTAAACTGAGAAAGAGGTACGATCACTACTCAACATATTAAACATCTTCACCACATCCAAAAGCCACTGCTTTTAAAGCACTTGCCTCACATAAAGATAGCACATGTATGAACATATCATTATTCACACATGGCTAGATATCCCTTCCGTTGCAGGCATTCTCTATTAATCATGTTTTGGATTGAGGCAAGTAAGAACGTAATAATGAGTCGTTGATACGTCCTACATGATCCTATCCTATGCTTCCAATGCGATAAAGATGTCCTAAAATAGGAAGTTTGAACTGGCCATGAAGTGGAGAAACATACCGTAATGCTCATGACACACTGCGCTATGTTCTGGTTAGTGCTATTAAAGGGGTGCTAAAGTCTAAGGAATAGTACTTCACTAATACGAATACACCAGCAGGGATTGATGTATAGTTCCTTTACAAGATAATATTACAAGAAAATCACTTTGAAAACATAAATAAATTCAACTAAATCTGTTACTTCGATCAAAATTTGTAATATTTTGAATGTTATTTTCACTTTCTGATTTATTCTTAAATTTCATTTCACTGTATTTAATAGCACTCTTTCATCCTTTCCTGTGCATAGATACAAACCTACATATTTTGTGGGATCTACACATTATAAATTCTACGACTCTTGAAATGACATTCAATGACTATTTCATGGGAAACCTACTTTGTCAATAATGGGATACATAACATTAATTTCTCTTTTGCTCTTTCACTCAAAACAGTATGCATCATCACATCATACATCTTAGATGAAGTCATAAATAATTTGTGATTCGCATGGGAGTACACACTCCTTTCAATCAGTTTTTATCTTCTATTGATGTATTTTCAATGTATCTGATGCCATCTGCTCTTTTTCTTTTGAAATGAAACAATAACAGCTTTTGGCTTCATGTTGAATGATTTTTTACATCAATAAAGAAATACAACATACAACTAAATATATTCCATCTTTATAGAAATGTGAGATCAATGAATTTGTATGCTGAGAGTCAAAAGAACATGTAAATCTATATGGGTTGATACCTTTCTGATTCCTATCAGATAAACAAATTGTTTTTTAGATGGAAAGAACCGTTTTAATTGGAAAAGATGCACTTAAATATCCATTACAATTATATCAACGTAAACTAAACAATAGAATCCATTTATAAACATCAAACAGATAATCCCGCACATGCCTCTCTATCTCGACTGCAATATGTGACGATACTCCCTAAACCAATTACCCAATCCAGCTGATTGACCCCCTCCGTTCAACATTATCTCACCAAACTCATTAGAGTTAACTAATAAACAGTCAATATCAATTCCCGTTTATTTTAATTGGCTACATGACTAATTCTGTTTCAACACACCAATAAGTGCTACTGATTTTTTAGTGAAGCTGGTGATGAACTGGGTGATGTTTGAATTGTTTAGTCTGAAAGGACGAGCCTTTTAATTTACAGAGGACAGATTCAATTAGGGAGATTGCATGTTTGAGGAGTGAAAGATTGATACTTATCTGTCGAGATAACGACAGAAACGTGCTTCGACTCTTGCGTTTGTTGAACCATATTAAGTGATTTCCTGAATGGTTATTTGCATGATTATTTCATGAATCATTACATTAGAGTGATAATATGTTTAACATGACTTCTTTTCAAATAAAAAATAAAATGGTCTGAATTTCTGAAAAACTATTTTTCTTTGGTATGATATGACCTTTCATAAAGATTATCTTAGAAGTAATATTCTATACAAAAAATAGTGACAACACATTTAAGCATTGAGTTCTAATTATAAATGATTTTCTGTAAACTTCCAGGCTATATTATGAAAAACGATAGCCAAACAAGTTATCTGAATTCTTGGAAGCCCTCCATTTACTTTCACTTTCTGGTTTAATACCTACGCAACACTAAGAGCTAAGAGCAAACAGAAACATATGAATTAGATAATGCTTAGCTGCAGATAGCCTTGACTACAGAATGATTTACTAATGAAAGTTTCTGTTCCTTCATATTATCTGGCTGAATGACCCTAAAGAAAATTATTCACAAGTCACAAAACACATGGGAATATTAATGGAAATTAAGTTTATCATATAGCACCCCCCCCCCTTGAAGTTTAGTTTGTCTGTATAGTATATGTACTCACATTTCCTAAATTTGCTACTGCAAAAATATGAAAATTGCTTTCTCACTAGATATAATAAACGGAAATCACAAGGCGACCTCCTCATTTCCGGTATGGCACATAATGAAAAATGTGCGGAAAGTTACTCAACGTGTACAAGCATCAGCTAGCTATCATTCTACAGGAAAACCAATATAGATTTGAGTTGTTAATTATCATTGATTAGCTAACGTGAGGCAGGCACAGAGGAGGCCTAAGAGGAGTAAGGAAATAGATTGTGATTCCAGTTTAAAGATTTATCGGATTGTTTGTTGGGGTTAGCATAATTGCCTCCCAGTTTGTGATATTACAGCGCTTTGCCTGCAAGCGGTGTAGCAGAATGTCCAGCATTTGTGCGTCTATTGTCATGATCGAGCCACGCTGGAGCCAATTTAATCTTCACCTTTTGTTCCTTGCATTAAGGTTGGTATATCTTAATTGCAGTATCCCTGATGATAGAGAATTATATATTTATGAAAAATCATGAGAGGAAAATCAGAAGAGCAAAGGTGGGGGCATTAACAGCAATATATCAATTTTCTTTTTGATGGAACACTAACAGAAAGAGAATATTTTATTCTACTTTACTAAGAACATTCACATTTTTTTTCTTTTTTGTTAACTCTCATACAAATTAAACCTTGTATCATAAACATTAAAAGTAGCCATAATAATAAAATAATCAACAAAATATATATTTATATCAATGAATCTAAAATGCTTAAAAAGTAGAATTTTCTTGTAGGAATCAGTTTATGACAAGAAAGGCCTATATGAACAGAATATTTACAGAGAATTTAATGATAGGCTCATTTGACTCAATAGTGTATAACCCAGGAATTTAACAGCAGTGTAATTTTGATTTAGTCTTAGGGTACGTTACACCAAGGTTATATCACACTTTACAGTAATGTAATATCTATAAACTTGTTAAAACACAATTCTATTTGTCTGTCTGTATCTTGAGAGTTCTAAAAGAAGGAAATATAATAAGATTACCAGAGCACTAACTGACTGTTAATCAGCCATCTATCCACACACAGCCAAAGATTTCACTACCTGACATGCCATATTGATCTCCTACACACTAATTAGATTCCATTGTTTTAGGGGACAACCTGCCACAGACGAATCAAAAGAAATTATAGTGAGGATAATTTGTCTGCTGAGAGCCAGAAGGTCACTAATGCTATGAGTTACGCCCTTCTGTCTCATAACAGTCAGACAGTGTTTTTCAGTGTTTGGTAAGAAGAAAGTAAGAAGAAAGTAAGAAGGAAATCTGATGGCATGGGAAGACTGTACCAACTCCAGAATGTTTTTCCTCTTTAAAGGTAGAAACTATTGAAAGAAACTCATGGACTTCCAGAAAGTCAACCCTTCAGAATTTATTGTGAGGAAATTTTATCTGCTGAGAGCAAGACGAAGGGGGTTCACCTTGATGAAGAATTGATATATATAGACAACATATCTTAATGAGAACAGTAATGAGTGATAAAAATGCAATTTACAGAAATTAGCTTTTTCATCAAAAGAAGATTAAAGAAGAGATGAAATGAGGTTGTCTGGTGTCAATACTTCTTGCTTTTAGATATTCATAGTAGAAAAAACTCTATCCTTTTATTCTTAAATGATCTTCATTAGATGTGAACATACAAAATACAAGAAAGTTGTAAAAATGAAGAGTGTTTTAACTCTCTGTTTGTGTCCTTCTTCAACAAAGTTGCTCTTGATGTTTACTATAAGCTAAACTAAAGCTTACCCAATATAGCAACAAATTGGATATGTTAGTATGTTACTGGTGTTTTCTATCCATAATAATGCTATGATATATATAACAAGTACATTAAAAATGTCAAAGAAAAAAAAATATGAATATGAGTACATCCTTGCTGATCAAATAACTGTGAGTTAAACACTAAAAGATGCCATTTATACTGAGATGAAAATTCAGCCTAGTATGAATAGATTGTCATTCTAATTGCATTCTAATTGCTCTTATCCACAATTTGTTTAAATAATATAGAACCATTTGTATGGTTATTTTCAGTATTTTTAACAAATTTCTTTTTTTTCATAATACTTTATACTATATTATGTTGCTTTTATATAGAGGCTGTATTCAATAAACATGCCCCCAAATCCCATCAAATTTTGGTTTTCTACAACAATGACCTGACTAGACCTTTGCTCAATCTCTCCTTCATGACTGTATGTGTTGACAATGTAATGTCTTATCTGTTTATTGCAAACAAGGCTTGATACACTCACATTAAAACTCAATGACTCATAAAGCTCTTAATTACTGTAGCCCTTCAATTAAGGTGACTACTTTTGTATTGTATTTGATAAAGGTTACTCATGAGCTGTAAATTGTGAGGATAATTGGGCTTTGATTAAAAATCCTTGTACCTTGGTGTTGCTGATACTATGTAGTGGTAATAGTGTTGTTGTTTCACTAGAATATAAAGTCTTACATCTGTATCAGAGGGCATTCCCTCTATGTCACATAAACCTTTAATGGATACAATTACCGGTATGATATCAAGTGCTTCATTCTTTTCTTGAGTTTTTACAATAAAAGACAAAATTTATGGTCTAAAATTTAACATTCTTTAATGATTTGGTGGTCACAACACTTAGAGAGGATTATGGGAGTTGTTTTCACGATCGTCATTTTGAAAAAAGTACATTAGTGAATCACAGAAAAAAGGAAAAATTCAATAGTAGCATGTCTTCTCAGTACATCTTGGCTTATGAGAATGTGACAGGCAGATCAAAACAACTTACCATTGTTTAATGGAAATAGGGCAATAAAATTGAATTACTAGTTCATATTGGAACTAAGAAATTCACCACCCACCCCCATGCCACAAAATCAAGGAGTGATTCAGGTCAGTATTCAATTTAAGCAGGAAGAAAAAAAACCTGCGTTCAGATTGGCCAACTAGATCAGGTGGAAAATGTGGGGCAATGAGGGGCGGTGAGGTACAGTGAGGGGGAAAATAGCTGTTCTGACAGGCAATACCAGATTCAATATACTCCTCCTATTAACATAGGACATGCAAGGTTTGCTACTGTCCGGTACTGCTAAGCTGACCATATAGTTAATTTAATTAATTAAATATCACGATACATGTGTATCTCTTTTATTATTTATCGTGGGTTACAAACTATTTTCTTACTCTATACATCTGAATTGATTGCGTTGATTCAGAAGAATATTGCTTTTCTCTTTCTTCATTCTGTTTTTCTGTATATTCTTTAATTTATTTGATATACCCCCCCCCCCCCCATTCATCTGTAAGTACATCTGTGAGTCTTCCAGGAGTTTGTCTGTCTGTCTGTCTGCATGTCTGTCTTTCCCTTCTGAATCTATTTTCTCTTCTCTATCCCTCTCGCTTCTCAGCTGCTTTCTCTTCCTCCTGCTTTTCTATCTGTGTGTCTGCCCCCCTCTCTCTCTCTCTCTCTTCTCTCTTTTCCAATATTTGTGTCCCCCCCCCCCCTTTCTCTCTCTCTCTGTCATCTTCAGAGATGCCAAATTTTGGAAATCAGAAATAGGGAGGATTTGTAATCGACACCAATTAATGTGCGCGTAGCGCACATCTCGAGCGCGTAGCGCCGACACATGCGGCCGGGGTCCAGGGCCCGCCTTAGGGCCCTGGAAGCTCTGGGGTTCTAGATGCTCTCTGGTGCAATCTGAGCCTTATTTTGGAGCATTTTACATGTGTATTTAGTTAAATAATTCCCCCTTTTTTTTTAAATAACATAAAAATTGTACAAAATGCATGATGAATTCCTTTCAGACTTCCGATTACACAGGTACTTGATACTGTATTCGGTCTTATACTTCCGAGACCATTTCTTGGTCTTATTTTGCTGATCTTCCGCCATTTGGATTCTGTGGCAATATCCACGCATTGGTTACGGCGATCCATATGCTGAAACAATCTTTCGCTACTTTTAAGTTGTCTTTTAACATAGTGGAATTACTACATGCTTAAGTTAGCAGATGATATTTCTCATTCAATTCACAGATATATATATACTGATAAGCACCCTCCAAAAAAATCATAATAAAAAATTTAAAAAATTAAAAAAAAAAAAAAAAAAAAAAAAAAAAAAAAAAAATCTTTTTTTTTTTTTTTAAATAAATCGGGAGGATAAGGATGATGATCGTAAGGTCGGGAGTTGGGGTGAATTATCGGGAGCCTCCCGATAAAATCGGGAGGGTTGGCATCTCTGCATCTTGGGTCTTTGTTTGAACACAGCACAACCACAAAACTATCCTAATCTACTAATTCAAGACAAAAAAAGGAATGGAACTTACATCTCGGAGATTGCCTCTGAAGTTCTGTGACACCTCTCTGTATCCAGGTACCAGCTCTGGATTGGCTGCACCCCCTACCAGAAACTCCCTGGTGGCTCCGAGGCGCATGAAATCCCCCTCTGTGTTCCCAGTTGCCATGATACTCTCATCCACTCTTATAGTTACCTGTAAAGATGATACATAATAGTATGTTATAATCTTTCTATTTTGGTCAATTAAAAAAAATGCAGTCAAGGGAAATAATGGTAATTTTAGAAACAGTCAGATTAAAAATATGCCTTATATAAAGATGTCATATATCGTTGTTGAGGAACAGAAGGGAATTATCTCTGTGTAAAATGACCTGTAAAAGACCTTCTGGTTCACAGCACAAAAACAATTAAAGAACGAATAATAACAAATCATTTGATCTACACAAGGTCTCATAAAAAGACCTGTCTGTCACCTCAATAAATGTCCTACAATACCATCATACCAATCATGTCAATGAAAAATAATATCAGCAAATAGCAGAGCAAGTAATTTTAGTTCATGATGAATGAGAAAATAAAAATGATCTAATTAATCTGATCAAATACTTAAAATTAAAAAAAAGAAATTAAATACACTTCAGAGGAAAAATGGAGTAAGTACTTTGTTCTCAAAGCTCAGTCAGATGTGTGATGCTAATGTTTCCTGTCAAAATGATGCTTCCGAAAAGTTCTTGAATAAATTTTAATTTAGACGGTAGATTGGTGTCAATGTAACCACGTCCCTTCCAGCTGCCACCTCTAAAACACCTATCTACCCATCTACATCCTATAGCCTTATTCACACTGGATGAGTTAATCTGCCTAAAAATAGAAGCTCTGCTGCTGCAGCAATAAAACAAAATCCATTTACATCTAAGTGAATAGCAAATGGAGGGAGTGAATATCAAATGGAGGGAGTGAATAGCAAATGAAGGGAAGAAATAGCTGGGTACGATGAAGATCCTCAAACATAAAGTGTTATATGCTGAAATGATTTTAGTTTCCTGCATACGTTTTTTTAAAAGGCAGTTGCAGGTGTGAATAGGGCTTTATAGCAATTTATTAACAACATGACTTAAAGGACAACTTTCAAGTTTCTATCATTTATAAAGCCTTATCAATCACATTCTTAAGCTTCTGGAATATAAACTCTTTAAATCATTAATTAATTAGGTTTTACACAATTTCCATTTCATGTGTTGTTTAAAAGTATTTCTTTTTCTAAGTTAAAAGATTTCATCAAAATCCAAGTATAGAAAACTAAATATTTGCTCGAAACTGATAAAATGCATAATCATCTCCAAGTAAAATCTGAAATTTAAGTATTATTCAATTTTCAAGGCAATTATAAAGATAAATTGAAAAAAGCATGGTATCTATTTCAGTTTAAAACTCTGAACACTTCCGTGTCATCTTCAGAATAGTGTTACTTCCATTTCTGTTCGACCAGATTCTTGATAAACATATATTCCCCAAAACATCATATCCAATAAACATCTACAGACAGTCATCTCCCTCTTTTCAAAAGTTCACATATGACCAAAGGGCATAATATATCAACAATATCAATTTCAATCTACAACCAGCTAGCTCATGAGGGTAATATCTGAATGGTTCTCACTGTTAGTGAGCCTTTAACATTGCTTCTCTCGCTGATAAACGAGGATAGTGATGGGCGCCTCCCCGTCCTGCACCTGCCGCCAACGTGTGCCCAGATGTACCCCCACACTCACACTCGATAAAAACAGGGTGGCATGGCTAATATTCAATTACTCTCACAGATAGATAGCTTGACAAGACACTGATCAGGAAGATTATTCACATCCAAAACTGACTACCAGTAACTAAATCAATCTTTCTTTTCCCTTCATATCACCTTTCAAAATTGGATGTGGTTATGGAATTGGAAGATGGCTCAATTTCCTTTTGTTTTCAATGTTCTATTTCAAGACTGGTTTAACTTTAGCATTTCATCCTATGATTAATTAGATTACTGTCCTATTGCAAGTTTGTACAGATATAAATCCCATTAATCCATCATTTTCATTTTTCATTTCGTTTGTTGTTGTTTGTCTTATGTTTGTGAAGTAATGCCTTATTATCTTTTCATTGTCTTAACATATAATGTACTTGAAATCAATTAATGAGATGGCAATGTTCCCCCATTTCAAGAAGCAGTAGGCTTGGCTTGGATTGGCTTGGCTTTGAATTTGATTAAGGAAGACTTTCTTGAAATAAATGTGTCCATATTGTTATCGAAAAGCATTTTTTTATTTCTCTTACCTCTGTATTCTCCCTCGTAATCCTAACTTTATGCCACTCATTATCGATGAATCCACTTTGTCCTCTCCTGGCTGTGATAAACTCTCTATACTCTCCTGATCCAAGATTAATAGCTATCTCAATCCTGCCTCCATTCATAGCAGCGTAGATGTAGTCATACTCTTCCCCTACACTCAGGATCAGACCTGCTGGGGACTGGGTCCGGAACTCAAAGAGGACTTCATCCCGATTGTTGGAGATCTTCTTCTTGATGAGACTGTAGCTGATGTATGTATTCCCATCAAAGGTAGCTGATGTGGCTGTTTTACCTGTATCACCAAGGAGAGGCAAAAGTATTTATATCCACACTTTCAAGTTAGAGATAATTCACTCACATATGAGATTGCACGACAGCATTCTCCAAAGACAAGTGCTTCGCAATCATTTGTTTTTCACCAACCACCAAATACCTAACTTCGGCCCTGAACCTTACTTTATAACCTAAACCTAACCCTAAATGAAATCTGAAACCCAATCACAACCCTAACCATTATCCTTTTACCGTACTTGGACCAAATGAAGCCAGGAGAAACTGCTACCAAAACATTTGTTGGATCATTACTGTTACATGTGCAAATATTGCAGTAGGTCAATGTTCAGTTTAATGTGAAATGTTGAAACAGTTTCACTATTTGATTGAGTTCACGTATATTCTCAGAAATAAGAATATGAGGGCAAATACTAGCACTGTGAATTTTGCTTATCCCATGACAAAAAAATGAATCTATATCAGTTTTGTAATGTACACAAATTCACAGTTTATACAAATATCAAAAGGCAATAGATATAGCATGCAAATATGCAAATTATGTAAACTAAATATCTAATCAACAACAGATTCTTTCATCAAAAGGAAAAATAAGCAAAATGAAAGGTAAAATATATTCAGACATAATCTACACATTGATCACATTCTGTTTTACCTAACAAACCTCAGAACAATGTCTTCAGGATGAACAAAATCTCCTGGAGGCAAGGTCTAAATTTAGCAGTCTTTGACAAATCTCTGCTCTCTAAAATTTAGACTGCTAGCATTACATAGGCGACAACATTAAGCCCACGTAAGGGAATCTCGCTATAAAACACAATCTATATCAATCTGACAGAAAGCGCTGCAAAACATGCTAAAAACAGAATGCATTTGTAAACTAAGCAAACAAAACAGTTAAAATGCAAATCAAATCCTCTCACATTCAACGCTGACATGTTACAAGAATGCAAACATTCCCATGTGAAAAGCAGTGGATGGAATATAACTTCAGGTTCTTTTTATGAGACACAAATTTTGAATTAGACTTGAGCTACTAGTGACTTTATTTATTTCCTCTACCTTTTTCCCCACAGTATCACTTTTCTAAATTCAACATTTCAATTATATTTTGCTTAAATATGCAGTGCATTAATCAACTTCTACCAACATCATTTTCTCTGTATTACCAGGCAGCTTATCATGAATAGTTGATGTGGAAACAGAAAAGCAGCCCCTCATTTTGGGGCGAGCTGTTTGGATAACTGAAATGGGATATGGATTGAAGTCATAGACACCTCTTCCACTTCACCATGTGCATATCTCAACTCGGCAATTACGTCTGAAGTATGTACTTAGCATATCTCCCAACCTGTATCCACACATCGGTGCAGGAAAATGGAATTGATGGGTTTGGGAATTCTTTGACGCCTCTGTCTGGAAAAGTCAAAAAGCTCTCAAAATATCCATGTAATGAGTGGCGATGTGTTGTAGTGAATCAGTAAAACATTATAGCACAGACATGCCATGGCAAGAGTAGGAGGAACTATTCACTATTCACTTCTATATAAAAGATGAATTCATGGGACAGTGTAATGAATCCATTGTTCTAATTACATATATAGGAGTGATATGGCAGTCTTATTTAGAATTCTTTATCAAAACATGTATATTAATAAAACAGGTGGATAGCCTTGTCTCTGAAATGAACAGACTTTATAAAAAAAAGAGTATGATTCCAGTACCACTGCTATTCCCATAAAATGCAATATGCATAATGTATTCCCACACCAGCTTATTACATACAATGCATCGTTTCAATGCACGTTCCATGCTAGTATGAACACTCTACCGATTTGCATTGCAAATGTGATTGGTTTCATTTTCCCATAGAGCACTTCTCCTTCCTGGCTCCATCTATGCTAATTTTTTCCACTCATTATCCGTATGAGTTTGCTCCATTTATCGTACAGATATTATCTTTTTCCTGGTCCCTTGATGGAGGAGTTTGGGTTTGATGATGGCATACTTGAACTTGAATCCAGGGATCGAGAGTTTATGCCCTGAGGCATCTTTCTCTGTACCGCCGCACCATTCGCAGGTGCATGAAATGATATAGCCTCTAGTCATGGTGTACTAATGCATCCATAAAATAGAAAGTGTTTCTTTCCAAAGAATCTAAAAGATGAGGAGAATACTGTATGAAAACTATCAACAATAAACTGAAAATATGCTCAAAATGAAATCTTGACACACCCTCTTTTTAGTCTATCAGGCTATCTTTATACAAAAAATCTCCATTCAAAATTATATCCTACTTATTCTCTGAACATTTCTAATTTATAAATCTACAAACTGCTAGATGCACTTACTATATAATGAAGTAAATGCTAATTAAAGGAAATAGTAGGACAGCATTCGCATTGCCTTTTTTACAAATCTTTAATTTCGCTTTTTGCTTAGGCATCCCTTGAAGCATTATTTGATTTCACTGAATGAATATCTTATAGACAAAGATACTTATTATTTTGAAGAGCAATGCATCATCATATGTTTCATAAAAATGTCTGCTCTACAGTGTGCCTGATTTACGAGCATCCTCAAAGGCTACATTGAAATAATCTGATGAGAGCTAGAAAGACATTAACTCATGTAATGAGTCAATGTCCTTGTGGCTTTCAACATATGAACCATTTGGTTTAGAACAAACTATACCCTCTATCTATGACATTCTTTGATACATCTTACTGCCATCAAATGCCGACTGTCATATCCAAACACTTGACAACCCTTTCTGCTACCCTTCTTCGAGAAACTGAAAACTATAACTGACATTTTACCGCAGAAATCTAGACTTATTCATCAGATTGCGGGCCTAATCTAGTCATTCTCCTGCTCACCGCCTCCTTCTCCTGACATCATCTCCATTATTCATGAAAACGGGGAGGTTTTGACGTCTCGAGTAGAGGCAATGGATCGGCTAGGTATAGGCCATGGCGCCAATGGTCCACTGCCGTACTTGATCTGCCTTAGGCTTCAAGATGCAAAGATTATTCTCTCCACTCTTCTAAAACTCTGCTGTTTCATTTACTGGCTATCAAGTTCTCTTCAAAGTGACCATGACTTGAAGCTATGTGTAATGCTCAGTTCTATAACCAAACAAACCCTTAAAATATGGGCTTCTGTAAGCAAATGGTTACAGCGCATATCGTACTCTAGCGATGAGAGAAAATGAATTTCCACAGAATAAAACAAAACTGAATCAAACAAAATTCTTTGCAATTGCGATTTATGTATATTACTACTTCGCTAGTCCAAACAACCCATCTCATGCATAATAAATAAATCAAATATAATTCCAGCCATTTTCGCCAAAAACGCAAATTTCATTTCTAGATCTCAAGATTAGCTTTGAGTTAGGAAGTGTTTTCTTGTAATGACATGATGTTTATCAGTTTTCACGGTTAAAAACCCTCTTAAGTGATAAGAATCTATTTCATATCCCTACATTTTTCTTCTATTTAAATCTTTACTGTTCAAATCTTCATATTGAATTAATCAATTCAACTTTTTTCGACCAAGGTAATGGAATGTGAAAAATTCACAAGGTTTGTCAGCAAAGACCACTGCTAAACCAAACCTAAGGATCATTGCATGCTCGTGGCCATCGCTTGAATTGAGGGTGTTTGTCAAACAAACTAAAAAAAGTGGTCACATGACATGGGTCTAGGGTGACAGATGTTCCTTGTGACGACAATCAAACACCATGTTTGCGCAACTCGTCTCTTGCCAATTTAAACACACACTCTATCATAATTATCGTTCGCGGCTAAATCATTTTAACGATTGCGTGATTGTGCAACATTTCATGTGGATGCAAACAAACCAGTCAATCACACACAGGTGCAATATGCTCCAAATTAGTCCACATGGAATCATGTGATGGAATGTTGGATACTCCTTTTATATTCCATACATCTTACCTATCTGAAGCTTAAAGAAAGATATTCCTGACACTAATAATGTATTACAAGCTTCACATTTTTCTAAAATGTACATAATAGCGCCATTATAATCTATCACGGAAATGTGTATGGTGCAATTACAAATAGCGGTACCAATATGTTGCCTCTTTGAACTGATTACAACATAACAATTTATGTAAACATCCCTTCTCCTTTCCACATGAATACAGACATCCTACGTCAATCTGCATTGATCCATCATGCAGCTATAGTTTGTTTTATCTGATATTAAGTCAGTTTTGAGATCCCTTTGAATCCATAACGAAATCCCCAGACTAAAACCAGTGCGTGATGCAACTGATAAATAAAACATAGAACAGAGGTGTGATCAGATTTGAGTCAGAACACGACTACAAACCACCTTCTGCTTTGGGATGGCCAGGCCAGGAATAAATTGAAGGGATGAGATAAAGATGGCAGTGATAAATCAATACTTTGTTTGGGAGTAGCTTCTGGCATGAGACTGTAATAACAATGCTAGCAGGGGAGGGGCCGGGTTAGATGGAGAATAATGGGGCAGGAAAGAAGCTGGAATAAACAGTGGAGACTTTGTTTAACCGATCCCTTCAGGTCATCTGTAGACTCACCTGAAAACCCTTCAGTCTCCATTATCAAACAACTCAGTCTTACTTAACATCTTCTTCTCCAAATGAAAAGCTGCTTTACCCCATGTGAATGATAAGGGCAGGAACATTAGCAGACCTATCCTCAAAGAGGAGTCTTCATTAACACACTGATAAGGTGCAATATACTACATGACATGTTGTTGTTGCTTTTTTTTAAACTACTTTAGAATTTAGTTTAAAATTTAAATAGAAATGATATAGAATTTCACCCCATGTGCTAATCAAATGCAACCAGCCACAATTCTTGACCAGTACTTAACTATGAATGGTCATGAAACTGTTTTCCTAAAAATAAAATTAATATTTCCCTTGAATTAGTGCACAGGATAGATACATTTACATACTAAAGATGGGATAATTGAGCAAACCTGTTACACTAAAATAACCTCACTATTTACCATGATATGCTCATATACTTCAAGGATTATATGATACCACACATAAGGCATCCTTTAAAGGATGTTGTTTTTAACTACATGTACATTGGACCATCTTGATTATGGTAAAGGCATTGCCATTTGGTATAATATGGGTCAAATTAATTTCATTCCTTCAGTATTTTCACCTCTGAGTAAACTAGGACATCTAAGGTTCATTTATATCAAGCTTCTACAGAGGAGGCATATCATGTTGTCTTCTTTGCCTCCTCCCAATTAAAGCGGAAAAGTCGGGTAGGGGAAATAAATCTCGGACTAAATGCTGTAATGGGCAGCAAGAAGCAAATGTCAAGCAATCATATTACACATTTGCATGTGGCATTTAGAATCCAATAAAATCTCAAGTCCCGGTGTACCGTATTAAAATTGGTCTCTCAAAGGGTCATACTGTCTATTTCCCTATGGTCACCGCTCTCTCTCTCTCTCTCTCTGTCTCTCTCTCTTTATCACTCTCTCACTCCTCCTTCTACCCTCTATTACCTTCTGTAGCACACTATAACACCAATACTTTTTTTTTTGAAACATTTTCTGATTGCAGTAACCTCACATCTACCCAAGATAAAGATTAAAATGTTAATGAAAGCAATATAGGATAAGTGGGTTTTCTTAAAGCAGTAGCCCAACTGAAAGTATGTACTCTGGATCTAATAAATAAAACATTAATAAAGAAATTAATTATTATTAACTTCATGCTAACTTAATAAATTCAATTAATGATGTGTCTAAATCAAATTACAAGTTGCATAATCACTTGAAGAATGTTCTGATTTGGGTGAATAAAAATGTCTGAAAACAAGTTGAAATTCTTCCCCCCAAAATAAGTTCTTGCAAAATGGAGTGGAGGTCTGTTTCTTCACATATTGTTTCTTTATGAAAGTTGAATGATTGAAAAAAAAGTGAGGAATTATTCATTCTTATTATAGCCTTATAAACTGGCATGCACCCTGATCCATACGTTGGCCTAATTGCATAACATAATATGCAAGGACACTAACTTCTTCAACGGCAAAATTTGAGTAATATGTCTCCCACTATTTACTTTCTAAACTTCCCATTTGGGACGAGGCTGTCACGCGATGAAGTACGAAAACACTTCCTAAGGCATAAAGAAAAGGTCAGGTAGTTGAGATGAAGATCTTATACACACTTACTGTATTGGTATGAGTAGGTTAAACAACACTGGATTTATGATATGTGCTTTCTATTGCATCTATGTATGACCAAAAAAATCTGACTCAAATATTAACTAGAATTCCATGAATATTTTGCTTTCATAATTCAAGCATTTGAGATGATTGTTGCTGTTAAGAGAGCTGTGTCATTAACATTTCAGATGGCACACATGACCGTCATATGAAATTGATGACAAATCCTCTACATAAATTGATGGAGGAAAAAATGAAAAGAAAAACGCAATATGAAAGCATTTTATAGCAAATGCATTCAATGATCTATATTGTAAAAAAAAAAGTACATATCTGATTTCATGAAAAACTAAAGATTTCTATTTCTGTAACAAGCCTTCCTTTATCTTGGAGCAAGAAGAAAATATCCTGACCAAGTTGCTTGCTATCTTTCTCTAGCACTTTATTTTTTTACCAGTAGTCAATTGTCTTTGTTGATGTAAATTACAATGGTTTCATTGCAGAGTTGAAATTAACTAATGAACTAAAAATAATAATACCTGCACTATGTGAGAAACATGACATGATTATGAAATTAAGTCAAATGGCTCCTACATGTAAGCCTTCTTTTGTACATTTGTGACAGCTGTCATCCAGCTGAAATTTACTGAATATTTAGTATCAGATTAAATATGTCAGCATGCAGTCTGTGTAAATTTACCTTACAAAACCAAAATATAACCGTAACAGTAACAGAATAATAATTTTGGCAACATTCTGCATTATGTAGCTTGTCAAAAAGATTTGTCCAGTAGCAGCTACCTACTCATAAATTTAGTCAATGAAACGAAAATTTCTTTAGGGCTGAATTCTGAAGCTGTAAAAGGTCAGATTGCAAGTATAGAGTTTCTCCCTCTTGAGAGCGTGGCTATACTTTGTTATTTTGTCCAGTGCCACATTGCACTTTCTGTTTCCCACTTTAGTCCAAGATATGTTATTTCATATATCATAATCTTCTGCCTCACCTTTCCATATAATCCAGTTCTTAATGTTTCTTTTTCAAAGTCTCATAATTTCCTCGTTTTCTACACATGAACTTCATTATCAGCTATCAAACTCTGGTTATTTTCTTTCTATACTAGCATTATATTCTCCTTCTTAAAACCTCCTACCTGTTTTAGATAAAGATCATTTATTATTTGTATTTATTTTGCATATTCTGTGCTGCATATCACTAAGTTCACTCTTCAGATTCTCTCTCTCTCTCTCTCTCTCCCTCTCTTTCACTCCCTCTTTCCTTTTTTGCCTCTGTTATCTCTTTTTCTATCTATTACGCCAAACTCTGCCTCTTCACCCAACTTCATTGTTTTATTTTCATTAAGGTCACATAGCCCGAGGACCATATGCTCGACACCATATTTATGTCATCAATACACCCTCGACTAAAGAAAATATTTGAATTCGAACTCCTGAATAGCTGCCTTGATTGTTTATCCCACAGAATTTGTTTTAATGATGACTCAAAAAAAAATAGCTGACAAGGAAGCTATTTCTTTTAAAGTTCCTGTTACAGGTGTCTTCCCTTGTCTTCTATCAAAAGCATCCTGGCTTTGTCTCTTACTGCGAAATTTCTTTATCTCCATTATTTAAAATTTTCTAATAATCTCTGCCCCCCCCCCCCCTCCCCCTCCCTGGACCTCCTGATTTATTACCATTCTCACACCCTTTTTATGCACAAATTTGTAATGATATTTGAATATTTTGAGAGTAAATTTTGGTATGAGTTATAAGGAATCAGTGAGGTTTCTGAGATTCTGTGGACCGATGGTATTTCTATTGTAATTTTAATTGAAAATTGTCAACAAAATATGCCCCCTTTTTGCATAAAAACAGGTATCAAATGGGTTCATATTATAACCTTATTTTTAGCTTATCAAGTAAACATTCACATAATTTTGTACAGATGCATTCACATTTAGATGTTTGCAAAGATCATGAAAATATGATGTCTACTAGACTAGATCAAAGAAAGTCGACATGAAGTCGCTAACACATGTGTAAGGTTACACTTAATAGATAACATGAAACCCGAAATGAAATGATACCTACAGGATTTATTTTTTTCATCATAAAAATCCAGGGGATTTTTTATGTGTGTCGGGATATCGGGAGATTGGTGGATTTTCCGGGAGTCTCCCAACGAATCTGGGAGGGTTGGCAGCTCTGCCAAATGCATGACATTCCTTCCCCAAAGCCCCATTACAAACATTCTACGCATCATTCAATATGAGCTTCAGATAAGCCATCAAAAGAAAAGAAACTGTTTGAGTGATCTCAGAATACATTTGATAAAACACAAAGTATACTCATGCACATGCAAATCTTGAATTCATTTGCAACAAACCCTATAACATCCCCGTCTCTACCTAGAATTTCTGAGAGTTTAATTAAAAACCACCATGCCTGAACTTTGGATTAATGTAACCTGGCAATGCACTGCATTCCATAGACCTGGGATAGTAATCTCACAAAGAAATCCAATTTAAGAAGACAGGTTAAGTATCAATGGGTCTTGAAGAACATCATGAAAGCAAATTTGATTGTAAAGTGAACTCTGGGAAGCGCTAACTTGACGGCTGACCTTTTGTTAAAGACATCTCGATTCTTTGCAGTGTCAAGAACTGCACCATACCTCACCTGTAGGTTGGTATTTCTTAGACAAACACAAGCCAGCCAAACTAGTTTAACAGAAGAGCATCACCCCTGGTATAAAATTAAGCTTGACTGATTAAGATTCGCCTCAATGGCTGGCTAGTGTCAATACCTGATACCAGCATGGATCACCCACAGGCATGTTCACCACATCACCCCCATGATCTCATCTTTTATGCAAGCTTACTCTCTTAATTTCTAGGACTTAAATTTTAAATCCATTTGGAGACTTAAAATATTTCAAGTCTTTAAGACTTAATAAATTGGGAATTCGACTAAAAGTTTTATCGAAACCAGCTTCTAGATATAAATCTTGGAGAGACTTAAACTTCTCGCCAATCAGATGTGCATATTTCCAGTTGCACCAGTTGATGACTGACTGTTGGCATATTTCCAGTTGAACCAGCTGACACCAATTAATTTGCATATTGAATATGGGGTGCGTGCAGATCTATGTTTTTTTTAACAATTTATCTGAATTTACAGCATATTTCTTAATTACTGATGATTTAGGTATATGCAATTCATTTCGAAAATACTACAAATATAAATTACCAGTTATTAGGACATTTCGCTACTTCGTATGAATTACATTTAATTAAACATGAATAAGGGAAACATTAACTATGAACTAAAATAATTTCAATAAAATACAAGTATATGAAAAAAAATTTGATTAATTAAATTATGTATAAGTCTACTTATTACCGATGCCTTTACATTGAAAATACAGACGTACCAGTATTGAATTGTTGTTGCCGTTCAACTGGTTAGAGGTTTTACCAAATGGTTCTAATGGCTCAGCTAGACCAGTAAATCTAAAAGACTTGAAATATAAATACAATTGACTTAAACTTTAAATCTTTCAGGGACTTAAAATTTTAAGTCTTAGCTAAGACTTATTTTTGAAATGAATCCAAGAAAGGTTTAAAGTAAATATTAAAAGACTTGAAATATAAAAGATTTATGTTTAAATAAACCTTGAAAAGATTTAAAGGTAAAACTGAAAATATTTAAATTTTAAATTTAAGAGACTTATATTTTAAGTCTTTTGTGGTTTTAAAATTTTAAGTCTTAATAAAGACTTATTTTAAATCCCAAAGGGTTCGTCACTAATATCAGTCTCTGTTAGATTTAAAAGTAAGACTTTAAGATTTAAAAATAAGACTTTCAAATTTAGAGAGTATAATAAACAAAAATATAATCCTTTTTTTTAGTCTGTGAACTAAAAACATATTAAAATTACATTCAATGATTCTGCAACTTAACAATTCTACAAGCCTTATAAGATCCAGAGTATACTCGCACTGACTTTGCAAGTTTTTCGACTCGGTTTTCTTTCTCCATGATCTTTGGGAATTGAAAAAATCTTCCTAAGGAACCACAATTTCCAATACCAGACAAAATAAGTAGACTTACATGAATATGCTACAAAACATGTGCCTGATAATAAATGTTCATCAAGTCCCCAACCCCATTAGAAATAACAGCATGAATCTCTGCTGAGCTACAGATTATACTGTAGCATTGCATGGGTTAACTGTCATATTCTTGCGTATCTTTCTATTCATTGCAATTTTATCAATTTAGAAACCATGGCTTTTACATCATTACTTGAAAGGCATCGGCAATGTTCATCATCATCTTCCATTTTCCTGCAGATCACCGTAATGATTTTTTTTCAGCATGAAACCATACGTCGAAAGCAAAGCATAAATGCACGGCAGGCTAAATCTCATTTCCTTCCATCTACCATAATTCACCACTGAAATTTGTTTTGATGCTGAAACTATAGTGGCATTCAAGAGCGGTCATAAACACAAATGAGATGGATAATTCCAATGGATAAAAAATGGTAAAGGATGTTATCAAGCAAAACGTGTAGTCAAACAAGAATGTTAATTTACATCCAAATTAGGGTAGTTTCGAACTCCGGATCTTATGGATTATGGCAGTTTTCTGCCTAATGGACCTTGTTAAGGTAATTTACTCAGGTATTGAGCTTTTCAGGACACTGCCATCATGTCTATTCTAAAGAGCTGCGCAACCAAAATAAGCAAGCAGGAACCAAATTATGGTTCACAAGTTTTTTTCCTGAGCAATATTCCACAAAGAGTGATAATAACATACTGATCAGCGGCGCTTTTATTTTAGATGTTGTTACAATATTGAAATACACGGCACAAGTTTCCTTCTAGCTAATGCAAATAAAAGAATGAAAGCAACCGATAATCACTTGTAATAAGAAAATCACAGAAAAATACCACACGATTACAAAAACTATGCTAAAATTAAACACAAATCATCCATTATTCACCAACACGCATCTAGTTTAACAAATCTACATAATCAATTATGTTCAAATTTTGTGGTGTTATCTCCTTTTCTTTCCACTTACAATGCAACATTAATACATACATAGAGCTAGATTGGAAACAATTGGGGGATTTAACATTCATAAATCTTTTTTAAAAAGCTACTAACCCCCCCCCCCCCCCCCCCCCCCTTCACCTCTTCATGAAGATCGCAAAACTGCCTGCCTTTCTGGCTATCAGCAGGCTGTCTTTCGTGGAGATGTCAAAATGCACATGCAGAGTTCATCATAATGCAGAATACCGAATTCTCTATGAAATATACATGTACTACGTGAAGTTGTTAAAGAGAAGATGTCACAACAAACTATGATATACACACAATTCTAACATGATTGTTGGTCATCCCCCATCAGGGTTTTTTTGTGTGAAGAATGCTAAGATGGGTGGCTCTAGTGATTGAATAAATTTGGAGTACAGGCATTAAAAAAAAAAAAAAAAAAAAATTGAGGTTTGTTTCAGTCATGAAATACATTTCTGATTTTAATCAATAACTACTCAAATTTGGGGCTAGTCTAATTATCTTTCTGTTGCAAAGAAAAAAACTCAAAATTCGTAATTCTTACTTAGCAAAATGTTTCAGTTCGAAGCATTGAAGTAATTTTTTATTTACGAATAAATCAATGTTACTACTGATCCCTTAGGTGCACTAGCTAAAAGTGAAACTAGAAGGAAATAAACTACCGTAAATCTCCGTGTATAAGGCGCACCTGTGTATAAGGCGCACCCCTATTTTTAAGACTTGAAAAAAAAAAAAAAAAAAAATTGAAAAAAAAAAATCGGGAAGAAAAAAAAAATCAGGAAATTCTTTTTGCTTTTATTTTTTATTTTTTGCTTTTTGTTAAAACCAGATCAGATCCCGTCTTATTTCAGAGTTCGGAAATACTTTCATTTTATTACGAGGCAAAGTTGAAGTGCTTGTGAACTAAGTTAGACCTTTGCACAACAACAACAAAATCCAGCAGTCAAAACAGCACGTCCATTTGAACATATGGGACTACAATGACTATACAATGGTACAGGACATTTCTAGAATAACTCCACACAACTTACCGACAAGTTTATGTTGCATTGTTGATATGAAGACGAAAATAAACTGCATAACTTATTTTTCTAATAAAATCTGCTGGTAGATTTAGATCTAAATCCGTACCATATTGCCAAAAAGTAAAAGAAGGGACGTGAAAGATCGTTTCTTACGAAGCTAGCTGCCGCGCAACGCAACTGCGCAGGTAAAAATCGCAATTCCGTATTACACCGCGCGCACATCATGGTAGGATACCAAATCTGCCCCCGCGTAAGTGAGCTGCATGATACAGGTGAGTGAGCTGAAGACACGGGAGAGCTTCGGCCGGCAAAGTGCTTTGTGAAGGGCATAATTTATCGAGACTGAAAAAAAAAAAAAAAAAAAAAAATCTCTTCCCTTCAAATTAAGAACGTACTTTTACTTCAAATAGTAGATTCTATTCTTTATTTTCATTATGAAATTCATGTTGAGACACAGAGATTTTTGAAAACCACTAAAAAGTTGCATTTTGAGGACTCAACATATTCTGTACCTGTGTATACGGCGCACCCCGACTTTTGATTTTTCCCGACGGTAAAAAAAGTGCGCCGTATACACGGAGATTTACGGTACAGTGCAAAGTTAAATTTGCAATATTACCATTTTTCATCTACCTTTTTTACATTTTCTTCTACTTAATGTGATGTAAGGTGAAAAAGTGTCATGAGCTTGCTTTACTTAGTCATGTGTATGTGGACTCTTGCAAAAGTGCATCTATAACAGGCTTCAGTTGGTACAGAGTGATAATGCATGTGTGAACCTTTGCAAAAGCACATAAACTCCTTCTCAGCAAAACAATGCGAATGGCTGCATTCATGAGTTTCACCTGTATAGCAGTTTTCTATGACTTCTTCGTTTGATCCTTTATAAACCAAACACTGTGTGACATTTCCATTGTGACGCCTTCTCTTAACAGCCCCTTCATAAAACAATGAAAAAAATTAAGACAAAAACAAATAAAACACATTACATAACCAAGGAGTCTCATAAAGCAGCTAGTTAGACAACAAAGACTAAACACATCTATGGATTCACTTGGCGAACATGTTACCAAACTCACCTTCTTTTTCATCAGGTGCTGCAGACGCCATGATGAGAAAAGTCAAAAGATTGGGTCATTTTCAAATTCAATTGTACTGCATTCTTGCTAACATACAGCACACATACTTTTCTACAAAACTATTTTCTGAACTGATACTGATATGAAACAAGGAAAGTATTTTATTTCTCTGAAAATCAAAATCAAATTCAAAGCTTAATCATTTTGAATTAACAACCATATAAATTTGTTTGTATTCCGGTTGCCGTTTTGCTATCCAAAATTAATCTGACATTAATATTATTAAGAATATCTATGTCATTCGTAAAAGTATAGAGATTTGAATAATATTTGTGCAAATCTTGTATTTGACTCAGCTCACTTAAGTTCATTTTCTTTTGTACACACCTACATTTACCAATTATTCTTCAGCTAACATTCTATTGAAATCAGAAGTAATCACCTAGTTTCTAGGCACATTAAAAGAATGATTAAAAAATATTTACGCTTATAATGACTGTCCTGATATTTAAAAAAAATTAAAACCTAATTATATTCACATATAAAGACATGACAAAGAACTACTAAAATTTCTACAGATCAAAAAAAAAGTTGATCACAATGCTCCACTCAGAAAACAGAAAATGCTCATTTAAAAGTGGCATCCCCTACAAGAAAAAATGCATGCGATCCAATTAAAATACACACATTACACTAGATGTACAGCACTCTATCTTATAAGGATAGGCATACAAAATAATACTACGTAACATTGAAAAATTCTGTTTTAAATTTGGTATATCTGTATACATGTATACTGGTAGAGGACTACTATTTTTTTTCACTGGAAAAGTGTAACTGAAAATTTATATCCCCTTAAAAACAAACTATATTTTCATGATAAACAATATACCATAGGAGAGGCAGAAATGAGTACTCCCCTCAGGGACGATCTTTAACTATCAAATTAAAACCCCATTATTTGAAATGAAACTTGCTGAAGAGTATCAACAAAAAAAGCCCTAAGTTCGGGAAGGTTAACAGACAGACAAAGAATTGGCTGAAATATAGGGTAGCGAGCTGATGCATTTCAATCAATACTGAATGCTGCCTAGATATGTCGTCTGGTTATGTCATTGGAAAAAAGTTCCTTGGAATCCAGTGCTACAATAGTTTGTTTTTAATATGTGGCTTTTTGTATATATATCATTTCTTTCATTTAGGGATTAAATCATTCTACCATGGTAATACATTTATTTTCTATCCCTATCATAAGGAAAACCTTGGAATGAATAACAATGCAAACACATTTAAACATGCTGATAAAGCAAGTTAACAGAAAGAAACATAACAACATAGAGTACAAATATCATTCAAGTAAAAAAATATATTCAAGGAAAAACAGATAAATGAAGTTCAATATTATAATCTAAGGAATGAAATATTACATGATGCTGCCAATACTTAATATGAAAAAAAGAAAATCAAAATTTAATTAAAAAAATCACTTGGTATTATGCAATGATAATAAAATAAACCATTTGCTTATCCCTCCAAAAATGTGGGTAACATTTAAAGTAAAATAAAATATTAAATTGCCTTTAATTAAGAGGAGCAAAATCCAACAAATTCAATAACACTACTGCTAGAAATAATAAACAATGTGGTGTTAACCCAACCCCCCCCCCCCCCCCCCCCTTTCGGGACTTGTATAAAATATTAGGAATAAAAATAAATTATATGTCAAAATAGTTCTATACGTATCAAACTACAAAACCTCTACACAATAACAGCATACATGTAAACAACAAAACACATACATATCACAGTAGAATAATACAAACATCAAAACAGACATGCAGTATTCACCTAAGTAATCAAGTGACACTTTCCTACCACAAATAGATTTTTCTTGTAGATTACAAACTTCAACAACAATTATAGAAAAGATTAAGTAAGAAACTTCTTTTAAACTACTTCAGAATCAACAAAGTCCGATATTTTAGTGATAATTAATCTCTTTGTAGTAAAATTCCACAGAATTGGCACAAAATCAAAGAGGTACGTTATCATATGAGTTTGTTAGTGTATATATTCAAAATACTGATGTACTGCGTTTTTTAGTACTTTTAAAGTGAAATACTAAACAAAAGGCAAAATATTAATATTAAAAATAAATCTCTACTTCCCCTAAGCCCCCCTCCCTCACAAAAAGGCCTTAAAAAGGTAAAATGCATTGACAAAGGTCTTGACATCAAACATGACTTGGATGCTTTCCATGCAGACATATACACAGCTTACCTTCTTCAGATTGTGTTTGGGGTATGAGTGCTTCATTGAGATAAACACAACAAATACTTCAGTTATCATTACATTTCCCAAGCAAAAGGACTGCTTAGCTAATTACAAAATGTATGATTGAGATAAATGAAAGATATATGAGAATACTCAGAATACACTACCTCCATGTATAAGCATTCTCATATTATTGAGATCGCAAATCTCCTCTGAAAGAAGTCTTTTATAGATTGTCAAAGAAAACACAATGGGCTGTTTGGATTCAGAAAAGCATTAACTCATATCAATTATTACAGAGTTAACATTCCTCTGAGACCCATATGAGATACTGTATATTTAATATGCGCAATTTCACAAAATCCAAACAGATTTAAGGAAATAAAATCCAAACACATTTAAGGAAATAAAATCCAAACACATTTAAGGAAATAAAATCCATCCTTCAATGGAACATTAGAGGAGAAAAGGAAATTATAAAAGTTCAAAGGAATACAAGACATCTTGATGAATACATCTTGGGAAATTAAAAGTCTCGTTATATCTGCTCTATTTCCATAAGTTGGAATACTTGCTCTGTCTACGGATGAGGGGAGGATGGATAGAGACAGAGTAACAAGTAATTGATGCTATTGATTGGCGAAAGAGAGATTTAACAAAAAACAGAGACAGAGACAAAAAAGACAGACAGAGAGAGAGAGAGAGAGACAGAGAGAGAGACAGACAGAGACAGAGACAGAGACAGACAGAAGAGAGAAGAGAGAGAGAGAGAGAGAGAAAGAGAAAGAGAGAGAAAGAGAATGAAAACGAGATGAGAGAGAAGAGGAAGAGTGGGAGACAGAGCAAGACAGAATGATGGACCAATACAGTCTGCTCCTTGAAGAAAAACAATCCTTGCCCAATGATGGATATAAGCCAGAATTCCTGCTTCCGACCAGAAGGCTGCTCAGGCGGCTCATTTCGGATATTCAGATCAATAACATTTCCAGCCTGTGAGCCAATGAACGGGTCGTACTTGCATATGAACTCTCTAAACATCCCTTCCTTTTTGCTTTTCAGTGGTTATCCCCCCTACCCCTCTCTCTCTCTCTCGCTGTGCATGTGTGTGTGTGTGTGTGTGTGTCTCTCTCTCTGTCTCTCTGCGTCTGTATCTCACTCATGTAATCTATTACAAAATTCCTGTATTACCTTTTTTACCTTTTTTTATGGGGGGGGGGGGGACTATTGCCATCCATTCCCCCTGTATCCATATCTATTATCTCTTTACATCCTCTTTTCTTCTCTCCTACTTGATTGAGATTTCCCTTCACATCTTCACCTCTTTACTTTCTTTACCCTTTCTCTAATTTGTCTCCCTTACCCAGTGTAATTTTTTGCTTCTTCCCTTTTTCTTCAAACATGAGCTTTATCACTCAATACGTCCAATACCCCAATCCCTTCCATCAACCTCTCTCTCTCTCTTTCTCTCCCTTTCCATCTCTTGTTTTCTTCCCCTTCCCCCTTTCTCTTTCACTCTCATTTTTCTAGCCTTCTCACCCCCCCCCCCCCCCCCCCCTCTCTCTCTCTCTCTCTCTCTCTCTCTCTCTCTCTCTCTCTCTCTCTCTCTCTCTCTCTCTCTCTCTCTCTCTCTCTCTCTCTCTCTCTCTCTCATCTCTTCTCTTATAAATTAAACCATCCCAAGGAATGATGAATTTCCACCATATCTAGCCGGGGCAGGTGCAAAGCTCCTGCTATAGCGGAAGCAAGCCACACCTGAACATAAACACAAAAACCTTATTCCTGATACCTCATATGACCTGTTGAATGCTGCTTTAGCCGGGTCTGGTGCATACTACAAATCAGATTGGTTTCTATCTTACTAAGATTAGAGTTTTACACCAGCAAGTGCGTGCCAAAAACAAAAATGTCAGAAATGATCTGCTCATTCTATAGCATATGAAAGGAAATCAAAAGTCTTAGAAATAATCATAATTTGTGGAAAAGAACAATTGATTATCATTATATGATCTCAACTGCTCAATGCCATGGCAACATTTGCTGTTGAAAGTTACAACAAAAATGCTTGTGGTAATGCACCCCCAAAAGAATATATATATATATATCGGTATATATATCATCCAAATGGTTTTAATGAGACATTCTGATGGTTAATGAACATATGGGGAGAAAATGACAATGTGTTTGATCAAGTGTTTGATCCTGTTAAAGAAAGGAATTGATATGAATGTAAAACCTTTGTATTTTTTTTATTTGCAAAATTGATCAATGACTGATGAATAAAAAATAGCTTTTCAGTCCCACGTAAAAACACATAATTTTATGTATTCGTGAGGCAATGGATGTAATCCTCTTTCACTGTGTATGTAAGATTCCTCTATCAGTTCTCACTGATCTACATTTATGACATGAAGATGAGAGCTTGAAAGAGCAATTTTACTTGCCCAAGTTGTGCCTCATACTTACGTGTTTCACAAGTGAGACCTGTGTAGCCTGTTCCAGAGCAATCACACTCCGCATCTGCATCGGAGCTGACACATAATCCTTGGTTCCTGCAGAAGTCATCACTGCCACACAGATCAGAAGGGTCTTCATCGATGCCATTCGCTGCCATAGATTCAGGACGGTACCATCTTTTGGGTCGCTCGCTCACCAGGTACACTAGATTTCGGACGTGCCCTTCAAAGCGATTCAGAAATTTAACCTCCGGATGAGAGATGTAGGTAAGAGGCAAAATACGTGGGACACCACCAATAAACAAATCTGAACTGCCGGTTAGAGATGCCTGACCATCAGGAATGGCTCCAGATTTTCTCTCCCTGTTCAAGATAATAACACACTCCTCGGGGCTTTTCATCAGTGTGACTTTGTGCCATGTATTTGAACTCAATTCTTCGCCTATGATTATTGTCCTAGCTTTGTTCCTGATGCGGAAGCGTAATTGTAACTGTGCGTTCTCCAGGACCAGCTCCAAGAAGAACTTTGACCCCGTGCCCCCATCGTCTGTGTAAAGCAGTAATGCATCTCTCCTCTCCGTCTTGAATTCAAATTTGAGAGTTCCGTTGACCGTCCTGTTCCACTCCTCATATCGTGCGAATGTGTTCTCAGTCCCGAGGAAACGAATGGACATTGCTGTTTGCCATGACAGGGCAATGATTATTAAAAGTAACAGTTTTGATTTCCAAATTGCTATTGATGGCTTCATGATGAGTCCTGTCTTTTCACACATAAACCTTCCAAACAAACAAGCTAGGTACGTTTTCTTCCTTTTAAAAGGATTTTAGCAGTATGGTTTCCACTGATTAAATTCTGTCATCTATACATTTTCAGGGTCTCTACAAAGAACAGCAAGAGCAAATGGCATCTGCAGCCTCCCTCTGTATCAGTATTCAGCTTCTACCTGCATAGACAAACAAAAATTAAAAAACAAAAAGATTCAGGTTAGAATCTAACAATTCAGAATTTACATACTTCTTCACAAAGAAGCAAATTAGACAACTTTACCCTAAACTCTCCCAAAACTTTAAATATTTGAGTGAATATGCAAATACTAGATATTATATTCAGTCAAGCATAGCTGTATGGACACAGAGAAAACTAAATTTACCTTTATTAACTGAAGCTTCCAAAGTACCTACAGTGGTTACTATTTTTAATACATGACAGACATCCAAATCATTGAATCTTTAATCAATGTAGCTTGTGTTTTATTTGCTTCATTAATCACTCACAAAAGACAAAAAGACAGCTATTTGTCTCCCTCACTCTTACATGTGGGTCCATTAATGATCCCATATTTCCACTATCTCTTCATTTATTGATGGGGCAAACAAAACATCATCCTCGTTGCGTCATTCAGGGCACAAGGTCAATGTTTTACACGTTACATTACACACAAAGGACATCACTTTCCTGTGCAATTAGAAACGCTATACATCATAGCAACATGCAAACCTAAAACAATCAATGCTATTTAAAGGAGATTGTTCGATGTATCACGTTGGAATATTTGTTGTTAACGTTCCTTTGAATTAGTCCTTAAAAGGAGTCAGATGACTCATCACAGGCAATCAAAATTTCTTCTTGTTATTATTATTATTAAAACTTAATCATTTTAATTAAAACAAATATGAGAGCGGAAATTTAAGTCATGAAAACCTCAATGAAATGTAGATCTGTTTTGTGTGCTTCAGTTTTGCTATGTGAGGTGCTTTCCTGTTGCTTTGTGCATCATTTTTATTTCCATTACCCAAAGAAAATTGAATTTCATATCTGCGAATAAAAAATTCAGCATCACTGAAAGTCTGTTCTAAATCAACTAAATCAAAAACTTGAATTCACAGATTTCTTACATTTAAAAAAATATATTTGCTTTTTAGCTTTTAGCTATTTGCTTTTTGGGATTTCATGACAGGATGGACTATCCTTTAACTCATGAAGCCTCACTCACACACATGTGATCCAGTAAACCACCTTCAAAAAATAAGTTTTAAATAAAACCATTTGAAGTGTAAATACATGGTAAATAAGAATGAAAAGCAGTAGCTCTATGTGCAACAAATGCCTTTACGGGTACCTATTTATAGGTGTGTTATAGATACAGAAATGTAAAGAAATATTTTGCAGCAGCATTTTAAAAGGCAGCTCACAATGACATTTGTGAACATTGCTTACCGTAGTATATTGATAATATTCAGTGTGGAGAAATGCTCTCTACTCCTATGCAAATCGACATGTAAAATCAATATGCATACATGAGTAAGCAACTAAGATAGTGATATATTTCATTAACAGATACAAATACACATTACACCCTTCACAGCACCTCCCTTCCCTTCGCTTTGCACTCTCTCTCTCTCATTTACAACCTACTTCATTCCTTTTAATCTCTCATTGCCCTTCTATGTTGCTTTCCTCACTCCCTCTATTTCTCTCTCTTCCTCCTACTACCTTCCTTTCTCTTGGCCCTCTCACTCTCACTGTCCTCCAGTAGCTTACTACACCTCTTACCTTTCTATCAAAGACAACTATATAGACCTGCAGTTTAATTTCAAAGCCACCAATGAGATGGAACACTATTACCTGAATGCAAGGTCTCACCCAACATCACAGTAATTACCAATAGGTATCATTTACACATCATGGCACACATCTCCAGTCAGAGAGAAGGAAGATTATTATGAATGGATATTGGAAAAACAATATTGATTGAATGACATGGAAGAATAAAACATGACTAATAAAACAAAAATATCTTCAATAATAATCATTGGGTCTTATTACAGGCCCTGCCATTACTCCAGCATTGTTAGGTATACAAACCTAGCTAGTGACTCAGGGACTTGAGCACCAAGTGAGGATTGAACCTCAGACCTTTTAAATGAAAGTCAAGAGCCATCACCAATATAACACACCACAGTGCTCCCACAATGAAAATAATTCCCTAACCTACTCTTTTGAAAACCTATGAAAGATTTACAATACTACCATGAGATGAAAACTATTCTACATACCTACTAGCAGGAGAGTATGACTATTCCATAACCCTGTCTGCTAAAATCTCTCAAAATATCCAGTTAGGTGTTATATTTTCCATCCCATCTTGCTCAGTACATTTCCGCATTTAGAACAGATGGAAGCTCACGGTTAAGTGTGCGTACATTGGGAAATACACATTATGCCAGTTCAACAAACTTTTCATTGAGGTATTTTCTATTGTGATATTCACAAAGGTATGTTTCAGTGTTTCATTGATTCTTTACCAACTCAATGGTGTTATTGTCTGTGGACAACTTTGTCTTCAGAGGTGAACAAACTTTTGTCCAAAGGTAAACAGCTCAAAGAATAATGAATTTCCTCTCATAATCATTTGAATGATTCGGACAATACCATCAAGAAATCAACCAATAAATCTAAAACATTAATCATTATAAATAGTAACTTCTCTTTCTTTGAATTTCATGTCAAAGCAAGTGCACAAGTCTGAAGAGGTAAACAAACTCTCCTACCATGGGCATATATATAAGGCTTGAAAATAAAGATGATGATGATGATGATGATGATGATGATGATGATGATGATGATGATGATGATGATAAAGACTATTCACAACATTCCTAAACTATCACTTTTTTGTTAAATCTTTAAACATTCAAAGCAACATCATTTAAAGCTAAAACATTCAAAAGCGCATACAGGTGCAGGCTTTTCCAAAAAACAAAAGAAAAAATCCAATAGACAAACTATGCAACTTATAGCTGTATACCGGTAGTATAAACCAAATATATATAAGTGTGTTTTTACAAAATATGCTAAATCATTAACTACTTTACTAATGATTACAACCATCAACAAAATAATTTGTTGTGAGATTGTCCAATACAAACATGTATAAAGAAAAATAATTAGCACACTACACCTATTTGCCCCTTTTAATATATCCATTAATTAGCTCACTTCTAATAAATACACTGAACTATTACCATCCGTCATTACTGCTACTCTATGAAAGCAAAAGAAAAAGTGGGACATGCAAATAGAACGCTCCAAAAATCTTTTCAATTAGCAGACAGAGTAGGAAAAAATCTATTATATTGACGAGCCTTCATAAACGTCACTTAATGAAGCACTAAGCGTTAAGGTAAAAAGTACACCTCTGTTAATTAGATTGGTTACATGTAGAACACTCTGGATTCAGTACTCTTTATTCAGCATTCGTTATGATGACGACGCTGTACTGTCTAATTTAAAGATGGCAAAGTGATGTCATTAACAAATTGACAAGGGTGTGAGGGTGTTACAATATGGAGCTGTTTTGCAATGCTTCAATAAATCAAATAAGTTAGGTAGTGCTAGATGGTGTGAAATGGAAACACTGTTAAAGGGACACAAGCTTGAGTTGTCTGCATTGACTAATATATTTGAAGGTGTCTCTTTTTCTTTGAGTATTCTGATCAATTAGATGTCTCTATTATCATGTATGGATAAACAAAACTATATACACTGTTTTGTGAAACAAGTAATAATATTGGAATATAAGATAAGATTACCATGTTTCAAATGACTAATTGATTTGTTGCATATTTATATAACAAGACAAAATGTACCAATATTATGATATATTAATTAATATATCTATACATTATTTATCTTGGTTTCAGCAGGCCATTTCATCCCTGCACGAAAATGAACATATAGGGCAGTATATCAAGGGCTTTAAAAAAAATCTAAATCAAGGAATTCTATAACAAATTATAACATTCCTTTTCCTCATCACTGACAAAGAATGTCACACATTGTTTACATAGTAAAGCAATGCCAATCAGAAAGCAATACCAATCACATAACTATTATCCATGTATAGTTTACAAGTTAAATGGTATGTGAATTAAAGCAGTTCACAGTTCTTACTACCGGTATGTGAGAGGCTGAATCCATTCGTTGGTGTATCCATTCTATGTAACCTACACAATATATTTCTACTCACAGCCCTCCCACATAAGAAAGATATGGAATTACACAATTCAGCCTCCCTTCCTTCATAAATTGAATCTAATCATATAAATATGTGTTTTTCTGTTTTCACTCCAGATTTTCACCAAAATCAAAGATCTTACTTACTTTACATCTTCAGGACATTTATATCTGAACTCAGGCAAAAGATGTGGTGCAAAATAACACTGATTCTTTTAAAATTCATTGCTTTCAGAGTAACCATTTTAAATCTAAAATTTTATCGATGTACAAATGAAGTCATTGTGTTCAATGAAGTTTGTTTGAAGATCAATTTGCATTTTTTGCATGATTTGTTTTATTTGAACAGGGGAGCCCCATTAGTAACTAAAATACTAGTCTTTGCTGCAAGCTATGTACTCAACAGAAGTAGTAAATGTAGGAGAAAATAAATGGAGGAACTAATGGAGGAGCAAGCTTGCTATATAAGGTAAGATGGGCTAGAATGAGTGTGGAAATGGTAAGCAAGTCAAAATGATTTTCCCCATATAATCAAAAGGTATTGCCTTAATTGCTATCATTAGAGTAATATATGGCAAATTACATAAAAAGATAATGATCTGAAATATAAAATTGATTGTGATATCTGTCATATATCGTCGCTGTTTTCACGAAGTGACGGTAGTGAAAAAAAATTGCATTCACTTTGCGTTACGATTTTCCTCACTACCATCACTTCGTGAAAATAGGGACGATATGCTTAAATCTACAAATATTGCTTATATATCCTGATTGTTAAATTAGTTTAGTTTAAACTGTATACTTTAATACTGAAATTTAATCAATAGGTCTACTGACACAGTAAAAAAGATATTAACATACATACCCTCTATACTAAGAAGTTAATGACATCTTCACTCATGCACAAATACAACGACCAAAATGCCCAAAGCAATTGCCCAATCTAGACTCAAGTGATAATTCCAGATTCACCAAATACTCCACGTCTGTAAACATACAGTAGGCAATCTCCCTTCAAAAATCCTTTCCGTTCCGTTCCGCCAATACCGAAAGATGATAAACATAAGTCTCCAATGTGGGGCTTGGTGGCCGGCAAACAGACGAAGGTACGGAGATGCCCGTGAATAACACACCACTGACTGGATAAATATCCCTGTTATGCTCCTCCTCTGATCTAGCCCGCGAGTGATGCGATGGGGTATTAGTGGAGCGCGGAGAGCGGGAGAGGGATTTCAGATCTTCTGCATCCCACTTGCCGGATGATAGAAGCAGAGAGAGAAAGAGAGGGGGAAAAGGAGGGTGTTCTACACACATAGAGCCAACTAGAAATACAGCACTAAAAGGATACACACACACTAACGATCCTACGTGTATGCACGACGCACTGGCCTCTGCTTCTCTTTCTCTTTCTCTATCTCTCTCTCTGTCTCTCTCTCTCTCTCTCCCTCTTACACACACACCTACACACACACAGCCCGTATTCATATTCACATGGCATCCCAGTCTCATTCTACGGTGTGTTAAACGCCCCACGTTTTAATATCCTCCCTTGTCAATGCGATACTCTATGCATCAGTGACGGCAATGTTGATGGACAAACAGAAAGACAGAACGACAGACAGATTCCTCCACTGCTGCCAACAATATAAAAACTAAAGCCAGAGACAGAACGAAAGATGTTAGAGCAAAGATACCTGATCATTCCTCAGGCCTATATCTTCCTACAGCCTAATTATTTAGGTTTACATATTTCATTTCACAAACGTGGCTGATACCTGTCGTGGCCGCACTTTTTCATGATTAATTGATAAAAAATAGTGCATCACACAAAAAGCTACTAGCCTTACATTCTCACTATGGGTTCATTCGCAGCAGAATTAGAATATGTATTCAATAAAACGCTGGCATAATCGATGACAGGTTATTGGCGATGCGCCTTGCCGGGGGACGCGTTTAATCAAGGCCCGGCCGTCATCCTCAGTTAGATCCGCTTGCCATGGACATTGGGAATCAATCAGGCATATAATGAACACATAGATACACACTCCATTGCTTCACCTTTCACATGTAAAGTTCACGGAGACTGTTAATATACCAGGGAGGGGGTAGCAAATCTCTTTTTTTAGAAAGGTACACCAATAATGAGAACGCTCTTCTGTGGCTTGATATCTACTATCCTATCATGTTAATAATCAAAGATACTCTGTGTATATGTAGAGAACAAGATTTAAATTTCTTCATCCACTTGACAGCCATCTAATAAATATTCAAAATTCAATTCAATAATCTGTACTTTGCAACTGAAATAATTTATTCATTTTAATTTAGCCAAGAGCAATATTTTAAAGCTTTTTTTTATTGAAAAGAAGCTCAATGAAATTGGTTTAAAGATATTTTAAAAAGTTACATGAAATATGTGCATAATACTCTACCTCCTCAGCTCTGAAAACAAACTAACAGGAAAACCAAACAAATGACTTATGAGTATGCATAATCTTGCTTTGAAAAATACACCTGTTCTATAAGCTATTTAAGCAATGTTTCTCATTAATCTACTTCCATGTGAAATCCCACGTTTCACAAGGTTTTTGTTGTTTAATATTTTAGCAGTGAAAACACCTGCCATATTCAGAAAATAATTAAAGCCGATTATATCAAAAAAATATACTCAAAGTGTGTCTTGCAGATTCCTACTTCAAACTATTTTCTGTATTTGATCAATACTTGCTTTTATTTGAAGTAATAATCGTTGTCACATTTAGGTGATCTCATCTCTACATAATTATAATGCAACATACTGTAATACTCATTTCATTAATACTGAGCATCCTTTAAAAGAAATTAATTTTTTAATTTTTTTTTTTAATTAGAAAATTAATGCAGGTGTTTCTAATCTACATTATTTGCTTTAAAGTTGATACTCTAAGACAATCCCAAATACTGAGATAAATACATAAATAGAAAGCTTTTAACCCCCATAATAACACCAAATGGTGTCCACCCGACAAAACAAGTTTAGAATAATGAATTTATTCGAGTAAACTCTACCAAAATATCTAAGTCTGAAACCCGGAAGTGCACGTAGAGTCGGGCCTCTATCCGTGACGTCACGAACGGTAGTCATGGGCTCAGTGAGAGTGAATGGCAGTGATATCCCTACGTAAATGCTATCCTTTCAGAGCTTAGATTTGTTGTTGTTAAGGAGTATATTTGATGGATTTTCTGTTTTCATTTGAATGAAGAATAACGAAGCAACATTTTCCAGTCGCTGATTTCTTTTTATATCCTCATATTCACCTATTTGGTAGAGATTTAAGACGAGTTACTGCTTAGGAATTAAAGTTAAATCGTGCACTTATGAATAGGCGGATGCACATGAGCAGTTTTGTAAAACGAATAGGTCTAGAACTATGATAGTACTTATCATAGATGTGTGTGACTGCCTCAAAAAAATGATACAGTACCAGTTAAACATTTTATGTTGTAAAATATCAAACTTGAACGAGATCATGCAAGCGCGCTTCCTCTATAATATTTTGGCGAGTGATGCGGCTCTTGCATGAACGTTCGTTGAGCGAGCAGAATCGGGAGGTAAGACCAAGCCGCTGCTCTAGGCGCTGCTTGCTTGTGATGGAACGTACGTGCGCTAGTTATATGTTTATCGGCAATTGCAAGAGAATGAAAGCGACGTTGCCAGCTAAGAAAAACAACTAACAAAGACTTGCTCCTGACTACCGGTGTCAGAATTGGTAGATGAAGGATGTTCAGGGCCAAGGAAGGCGAAAGACATGGGAAAAAGGAAGAAGAAACCATCGGGAGATCGCTGTAGTGTATGGTAATGAACTGTGCATGGGTAGACAGCTACTGTTCACTCCGTGCCTGGGCCGATTACAACACCAAAACAAAAATTACATGGTGAAAATATCGACTAATAGCACATCGTTGGCATGTATATGTCATAATTTTTAAAAGGGGAATTGATATTAATACTATGAAGTACTAGGGGAAGGTAAAGAATTGTACATAGAATTATGATTTATTAGACTTTTCAGCCTTTGAAACAAAAATATGCAGAAAATCGTATCACTCTGCACATGTTTGCTATGGAACATCCGGGTACGTGAATATACTCTCTCCCGGACGTGAGGTAATAAATAGTAGACCAGCGTCGTGACTGATTTTCTATGCAAAGAGAGGCGGATATTTTAGACATTTCAATTGAGGATTTCGAGTAGACAGAATTTTTTGTGATATACTAAGTAATTGAAAAACTTAAAAATAACATATACTTGCCGTAGGTAACAAATTTAGGGACATTTATTTGCTTAGAGTATCAACTTTAAAATCTTATAGTATGATCATTAAATTGGTTTTGAATAGCAAAATTTGTTTCAACTATTTAGATTACAAAATAAATAATTAATATATTATCAGAAAAGTCAATCAATCAATTTGTGAATGTATTAATTATTTTATCTTAAAACATGCTTGATGCTATTTTAATGTAATCTTTATATACGACCTGAAATTGAAATTAGTGTAAAATTATATACCAATCTATCATCAAGCGATGAATCAATTTATTTAGTAAAATCCAAGTTCTACTTTAACGTTCTCTAGCCTACATAGATTAAATACACATCATAACATCACAAAGGTTCTCACTATCCTTGGCATCAAGTGATTGCTGTCTCTAGAGCTATTTCTAAATGAAATCATGTTCATTACATCTACAAACCAATCACTTTCTATTTGTGTAACCCACTTTTAATGAATGGTCACATTCACATGCAAGACACACAAAAGTTCCTCTACCGACCCTGCTGGGAAATCAACAAAGCAATCAGTTTTCCCCAACTTAATCAAATTCCGCTCGCCGGTGACCGTGAAAACGTCGTCAATTTCGCCGGGAATGCACATAGCAGGAGAAAAATCATTTCTACAAGTATATGAAAATGGTTTATTCAGATGCATGTCGTGGAGTGTGGTAGAGGGGAATTCAGTGCATAATAGATCTTCAAATGGAGCTAAAATGTCACGGCGCCAATATAACAGACATTCAATATTCTCTTGATTGACACACACAAAAAGTGCAATCTTTATTTCGTATTGTTGAAGTTAAGAAATGTTTTTTTTCCTGTTTTTTACCTTTATAGGATTTAAGAAGCCAAATAATATTACTGTGGCATCTTTTGTATGATTCATTGGCCTAAATATTTCTTCATATGTATATTACCTTTGAAATTCCCCCCCCCCCCCTTCTAGTTTAGAAAGAAAATGTATTAGCTGTAAGTTAAGTTTCAAAGAATAAGTGATGAAAAATCAATAATTCCCAAAGATTATTCTCACAGTTAGATTTAATTCAGCAATGCTTCAAATCTCTTCTCATGAATTGTAATTTTAGAGGGGTACACACAAAGCTAATAATGGAATCTTTTGAGGGATTTTACTCTTTGGCAGAATTTGTATCAATGCCAAGTAAGCTCTGCTCTTCATTGACACTATTCATCTCAGTCTAATACTAATTGCATATGGAAATTATTAAAATTTCCCTCTGAGCATGAACTAAACAACCATTACTGCGAGATCCCATTTACATTAACAGCGTGCTTGTGATAGAATGGGAAAGGCACTAGCGTCACTGAGAGCTGCATTTTTTCTGTTACATTAACAAAGCTCTTGAGTTGAGGTCAGTCTAAATTCAGCTCTCCTTGTACAGCTGTCCAGTTGTCATGCAACATGACTTCATGAGGTCAAACTTTTCGAGAGCTTTTAAGATAGCCCACCATAGTCGAATTAAACATTATGTGAGAGGAGATTGAGATCCAGGGCCTCTTGGTTAAAAAGTTGCATTTAAATTTAAAGTCACTCTAAAAATCAAACGCAAGTCCTGAAATCTGCATGAAATTTTGTGTTTTAAGTTCATTCCTTTGCAAACAAATTAAAGATTAGCTTAAGTTATCACACATAACCATCATACTAAAAGTCTTAATTAACATAAGAACCCCTTCCACCCTACTTCCCCCAGCAACATACAAGCAAACTGTCTAGTGCATAAATGATTTTTATTAAATACATTATTTACTAGATAACATCATGATAGAGCTCCCAATTACATTGCAACCATTTTAATAAAATCCAGTTGTAAATCCAGGAATTTCTTCTTTTTGGGGGGGTGGGGGGGACAAGTGTTCTAAACCTCTGCATGACAAGAAGAAAAAATAATAGATTATCTCAAATTTCCAAGCCATTATTAGTAATGAATAATCAACATTCAAGCAACAGCAACAAAAAATGATATCAAATTTTTATGTATATATGGCATCTGCATGTGTACTATATAGCAAATCTGCCACTTAAAAAATAAAGAACCTGCAAACAATCTACCAGGTGTGTATGGCTACTTAGATATGAATAGAGCTCCCATGACTATTTATATCCAAGTATATGCCCTAGATATGCAATACATTTAGGAGCTAATTTCTATGACTCTGCGTGCACGATATAAATGCTGCTGACATGATACATCACAGCATTTACACACCACCAAACATATCATCTGCAACCACTATTATTAAAAGGTTGTAACAGACTACAGCAGGAAGATACAAATTGTATGCACTAGTATGTCTTGCTTAGCAGACCACACTGCCTGTGGCTGTACGCAGAAAATCACTGTAAATATGGGCCAATAGACAGCGAAAAGGATATAATATTTCTCATTTCTGTATCTCATTTCAGCAACCTTTTCTGACCTCTTGTCCTAGAAAAAGAGCAATTCTTGCAGGTGTTTTGGATGATATAAACCCCTCAAATATTATAATTATGTAATGATGTAAATCATTCAGAAAGTGGCATGTGTATCTATCTATCTATCTTTATTTCTATATCTGTCTATCTATCTATTTTATCTATATTTCTATATCTACATATTTATTTATCAATTTATCTATCAACACATATCTATCTATCTATCTATCTATCTAACTATGAAAGGTAATATTGATTCAGAAAGTGGCATGTGTATCTATCTATCTATCTATTTACCTATCTATCTATTTATCTATCTATCTATTTATCTATCTATCTTTCTATTTACCTATCCATTCATATCTATCTATCTATTTATCTATCTACACATATCTATCTATCTATCTATCTATGAAAGGTAATATTGGTTTCCAAAGAAGATGACAGCTATCTATCTATCTATATACATCTGTGTATCTTTCTATCTCTTTATCTATCTATCTATCTATCTATCTATCTATCTATCTATCTATCTATTTATCTATCTATCTTTCTATTTACCTATCCATCCATATCTATCTATCTATTTATCTATCTACACATATCTATCTATCTATCTATCTTTCTATCTATGAAAGGTAATATTGGTTTCCAAAGAAGTTGACAGCCAGATAATAATTAAATCTATTTATGTCACAGTCTGAAATCAATATAACATTCACTGTTGGGGAAAGGGTTGCATGTTTTATATTTCAAAAGTATATTTACATTATTGATTTCCAGTTGCCTACAATGGTTGGGCCTTAAACATGACATTTCTCTACAAATACATCTAATGAACAAAGATCAGAATGTTTAATCAAGCATCTGAATAATTAAATACGACCTATACCATCCTTTTCTGTTCCATTAATCGGGGAAGTAATCGATTTCACTCCTCACTAATCATCCATGAGTGATGAAAAGGGGAGATTTATACTCGCCTGGCCTTTCTAAAATAATGCAAGTAGTCTGAGGTTTCTGTATTTTGGACATGAAAATTTCATGATGCGGGGGAAGCGACATATAAATGACATTCACCACCAGCGGTTATGATAAAAAGTGAAGGTGATGAAGATAAGCAGACAAGACATCTTCATCATACAGCACAGACTGATTTCAGTGAAATGAAACACTCAAAGTATGTAATGATGTAAAAAAAAAAAAAAAACTATAATCAAATATTGGTCATTAATAACAAAGTGGCATTCTTAAACCTCTTCTGTACAACTTACGGTAGTTTTTGAGCATTGTCGTTAATAAACTTTTAGGGGTTGAATTTGATGCACAATATACATTAAATTCGGCCAGAAATATATTCCTTGTGAGCAAACGTTTTTCAGGGAAAAAGATGTAGAATTCTGAATTTGAACACATTATTTATCACAAAAGTTATTGGGCAGATTTTACTGCCCATGGCATAAAAGGGATTAACCATAATATCTCTCTATCATTACAAATCACCACACTAATATTGTTAACCAAATCCTCCTCAATTATAATTTTACATTCTACAATTGCAATTAACAAGATGAATGCATTCTTGCATGTAGTATTTATTATCTTTTTATATAATGTGTGCTTTAATCTTCTGACATATAGTTATATCACTACTTGTGCCTCAGAAACTCAATCCTGCACAGAGGGAAAAGATCACCAAATCAGAGGAATTGTGAGATAAAATGACCTTAGTGCAATGACCCAGTCAGGTCACAAGATAATGTATCTAAGGTCACATCAGCACTCCCTTCAGTCCAGCACTCACTCTATCCCAGCCATCATAACAGTGGCTGTCAGTACAAACACACACAAATAAAACAACGTCCCATTCATGTTGGTGGCAAGAGATAGCGACCGTCTCATTTTGTATGCACCCGCATACACGCCCGGCCAGCATACTTAGGAGGAAAAATGAACGTGCCTCAAATCACTGTCGCGTAGTGACGTTCCCCCCCTCTCTCTCATGCATATTTCAGGACAGAGCGGACTCTGAAAATAGCTAGCAGTGCCCTAAACATGAAGAAAGCCCACGCTTGCATGTTATGTTGTCACATCAGATTAGCGCGCCTACCTGAACTCAAATTACATCTAATTGCAAGACTACTGCTGGTATGAAATTGATATTTGCATAGCCATTTACCTGAACTCATGAAGCATGAACTTCTGCCCTTTCCATATATAATGAACATTGTTTAACATAAAAGACAACTTTCTCGGGATATACCGATGCTTTCAGCTAATGATAAGGCAACATCAGACTGTATATCAAGCGCTTTGAGCATTACACAAAGTAACACCCTAATACAGACAACCTCTCCTTTGACTACTGTACTTTAAAGATAAAGTTGAGTACTGGTCATGTGATTGCATTGTGAAAGAAACGGTGTGAAATTGATCAAAAATGTTGATCATCTAGCATATATATATTGGTGTGTACTGCAAGGTTCTGGAATCATCAAAATGATAAGAAATGTGGCCCAGTCTTGGTAAAGTTACAAGCACTATACACAGAAAGATGTATATGGGACTACACAAATGGTGTTGGGGTTACCTACCTTGATTTCCTTATCTTTCTATGCTCATTACTCAGCCAGTATACATTTTCTACCAAAATTGCTTGGCAAATGACATTTATTTGTAATCTGGAACATTCAGTGTAAGTTTCGTTTGATTCTGTGAGAATTCATTTTCTTTTTTTACCAGAACTCAAGTTTATCTTTAATAACAAGAATTCTTTTTCTCTATCTCTCCACCTCCCGTCTCTCTCTCTCTCTCTCTCTCTCTCCCCCTCCCATCTCTCTCTCTCTCTCTCTCTCTCTCTCTCTCTCTCTCTCTCTCTCTCTCTCTCTCTCTTCCTCCCATCTCTCTTTCTCTCTCCCCCTCTCTCTAGTTCCTGACAGAACTCTATTGAAATGTTGTTTTATACAGCATATACATTGTAGCTGCATACATGAAGCATGTGATGTATAGTGGCATACTCACTCAAAGGGGTAGAATAATAGATTTATTTTAATCATTTTGGGATACAAGCAAGTAGAATAATGCCCCTAAAACTTTGCTCTTGGAATAGGTACATGGACAAGAAATCATATTTTTAGTTTTCATTTGTGGGGGATTTATCACCACTGAATAGCTTGTATCATTTCTAATTCACTTTCCTCATCTTACAATTGATAGATAAAATGTTATTCATGCTGACATATCTCAAACAAAAGATTGCAAATTTCCAAAAGAGAAAAAAGTAATGAAGAAGAGAGAGAGAGAGACTGATCCAGCTATACCGATCTTCATATTAATTTAGCATTGGCATTGAACCTTGAACCTTAAATAAAAACATATTTTTCTCTGAATCTAGAGGGGCCCTCAACCGACACTGTAGCTCCCTCCAATAGAGTGACAGTGCTTTGATTGAAACCTGACCATCATATCAAAATGTTTCCGCCTTGCCCCTGCGACAAATAAAAAATGGAGGACCCATCGTGCCTGTAATCGGAGGGAAAAGATTTGCAATGACCATGTCGGACTGGGCTTCCTGTCACGGTAACAAGAGAGGGAGACGTGCGTATTTGCATTCTTGTCTGCGCTGGTCAGGTGGGGTCGGCAAGGTTGTTCTTTTATGCATGAGTTAGTGTTACTATAGACTAGGGAGTAGGGAGGTGGAGTTGGATTAGGCGACACAGGGAAACAACAGGCGCCAAAATGCTGCATGTGGGACCAAGTGTCCCAAAAGACGGAATTGAGTATCAATGTGATGGTCAATATTACTTTATTGGAATGGAAAGGTGTGGTCATGAAAGGAAATGAACTAAAGGGCTTTTACAAAAAGGGAGGAGGGTACTCACATATTAAGACATACAGGGGTGTGCTGCTCTATAAGGGGTCACTTTATCATGAAAATCCCTTAACATGAGTCCCATTAAAGAAAAAAAATATCACTTAACATTGGTCTGTTTTTCCAAAAATTTCGGGTTTTTGCATGGCGAATGCCTGAAAATTGTGCCTATATTTCGAGAAAAATTTGCCAAAATGACCCTTAAAAATGGGAAGGAGGTTTGAGGCTTGAGCGGCACACCCCCTTCCAAATCAATTCTTAGTATCCCACTGGGCTTCCATGCACCATTTCAGTCATATTTCTTCAAATTAAACATTTTTCTAATCACTACACAAAGCACTTCTTTATACCTAAATCAAGCATACATTGTAGTATCAAGAGTATTGTTTTGTTTATTCTCTTATATTTTTCATTTCTGAATACATTTCTATCTTTTTATTATAGTTCTTTCCTTTTGTCACCCTACACTGACATACAAATGAAATAAAGATGAAAAACATTGAATGTTGCAACTATGTTTTTTCACTCTAATCCAGGCCTTCTCAACTGGCGGCGCGCGCGCCACTCGTGGCGCTTGTGGTCAGTCAGAGTGGCGCGCGGCTGTTCGAAAAAAATAATACAAATTAAAAATTAAAAATTAAAGAAAGAACAACATTAAAACAATTTATTTTAAAATAACAAAACTCAGAAAAATCAAAAAGTCGCAGTCGAAGTTGAGCCCAAAATGTAAGCAAGCTATTTTGTTTGTTTGATTTTCACTTCATTTTGACATTTTCCGTGTTTATTGCACCGAAATAACTACATATAAATTAACTTCCAGTGTAGATTTTAGCCAGGAATTGTACTAATTAATTCACATCAATATGAAATTATGATTGACGTTTTATGGAACAAAAAGGTGTTAAAAATGCCACATCTGGGCATCAAAAAAGCCCTAAAATCCACTAGCTTCCGGGGGCTTTCGCCTCCTGGACCCCACCCGGAATCGGCTCGGTCGCTACGCTCCTTCGTAACACAGTCACCAAACATACAGGTTGGCACTTCAACCTCAATTCATTTTTGTTTTGGCGCTTCTAATAAACTAGTTGAGAAGGCCTGCTCTAATCAATTAGTAATTATTTTATTGCTTCCATCAATCCTTAAAATCTAAGCTATCTAATGAAGATGTTAACGTATCATCTTCAACGTGTTCACCTCAAAGGGGATGTACAGGATAGATTGAGCTCTATAAACCACAGTCTTATGATTTACATGTTTAAACAATTTAGAAATGAAGAAAACAAATCCATGTGAGATAGAGATAGTTCTTGAAAATTAATGGTGTGTATTTGTAACAATATTTCTATGAAAATTCTGCTTGAAGATTCAGCTTGAAGATGACAATGTACTAAATGTAGAGAGCATTTTTCTTCAAAAATAGCAGAATAAGTAATGAATCACGTCATTCATTCATTACTGTGTATAGTCTGAGAGCAGAGTAAGTGATTTCTTGAATGCATCACAATTCATACGTGGCTGAAAGCTTCCATTAGGCAACCCTAAAAGTCATTTCTCTTTTAGACACGCAGCGCTTCCCGCAAATGTCTCCTTCACATCAGAGAAACAAACGAGAGTAACCATCGGCATCAGCTATAGGCCCTGTTCACATCAATCAAGTATCTCTCCATCTTGTTTGGTTTAATGATTTATATTCAATTTGATCTCAATTTCCAGGCTTGCTATAGAGAAGGCAAAGTACACATGGTTTGCAATCATGGATAGGGTCGAATATAGTTCAAATGAGAACTTAAATTCAGGAATGGTTGCAAGTCGCATTTCATAAATGCCAGATATGATATCATAGGAACTAAAGATTAAAAATCATATTATATATGTTTTTTAGGGGGTGGGGGGGGGGGAGGGAGGGAGTGAATTATTTATTGATGTGCCTAAGTTCTCTATCACCTAAATCTGCCAATAAGCATGCATCTATTACTTAAAAATACTGCTTGATTTTATGACTGCATTCTCACACATGTATTTCACCAACTCCTTGAAGATTTTTTTAATGAATAATAACCTTTCAACCACCTGTCATAATTTGTTTCCTATCTTCATACAAACACAACAAGAGGGTTGAGTTTGATATCTGAAAACTTAATTAGACTCTAAACCTCTTCATGAACATGATGTCTTTAACTGAGTGTGAACGTGAGTATTGGATGAAAATGTGAGAGATCATTTAGCAGTGAGAACGGAACTGGTTTAAGTGTAGACATAATTGATTTTTAATGGGGTGGTAGGAACAGAGTCAACACATATGATTGACTGCTAGTTTTTGACTTTATTCCATTTTCCATTACAAGAGCTTCTGCGCGAGCATTTATGGGCACGGTGCATGACTCAGCCACTAATTTTCTCATTCATAATATATTCCAACAGAGAGCAAAGCAGATGTGATATGCTGCAAACATTGCTATACACAGTTGAGAAACAGTAGTTAATGTCATTCCGAGAGGGAAAAAGTCGTTTGGGCACGAGGTGTTTTGCCTGCTTGCCGGCTACCGGGGATGATTTGATGTAATTATGAACACAGGCAGGTAGAAATCATCACGTTATTATTCATATAAAAATGTTATATTCACACTTGATAAAAGAATCATTTTTGCTTATTTTCTCTTAACATGATGAATTCAACAAATCACATAAACTTCTTTATTATTTATAAAAACCACCAACATTTTAAGAATGAAATGATTTAATGTCATTCTCTAATCTAGCCTTAAATATTAACAGGGACATCAACATCCAGTTCTTCCCATGTAGGGTTCAGCTTATTGATTATAAAAGCATTTATAATGCTTTCTGGTACTGAAAATAAACACTATTCTGTATGCTTTGCACAGTCTGAATTAAAAGACACATCAATCATTTTGTTCACAACATTAATAGAATCTATATTAAACTTTTTTAGAAGAGCCAATGATAAATATCTTAAGTGTCCGATAAAGATATGTTATCTCAAAATTTAATTTTTAATGACTCTGAACGTTGAACAATGTACTCAAGGTTTCTCAAATTTATGATATCAAACCTCTCGTAAAATGTTGACTGAATGTGGTACTAAAAGCATTGTATCTCTCTTTATCACAAGTGCAAATATTGAGTGTGCAGAGACCAACCATATTTAATGTTTATACTATGGTTCTAAAATGTGATTACTCTCAATACCGAATATAAAAAAAATCCACATGTCTTTTGTACACAGCTTCAATACATGTTGGGTTATTGAACCCACTGCATTGAGCACATAAATGGAATCTTTTAAGATATGTTTAGAGATACGAGCCGTCCCTGACCTCCATTTTGGTCTCTTTCCCTTGAAGAGTACTCCAGTAATCTTATCAACACTTCACATCTTCCAGTTCCCTACTTGCTCAGACAATCTTAACAAACAACTAGCCATCCCTCCATGCTTCAAACCTCTCTATGCTTACAGCCGGAGAAGCAATGCGTATATAATTCAAAGCTTCCCCAGTGATGTACATTTATGTCTGTTAATAAGGATGTGCAGGAAGAAGATTGCACTGGGCAAAGAAAATCTGAATCATTGAAGAAATTAATATGTGCTAGTGAAAGAACTCTTGACATTTGCACAAAAATTTCTTTCTCTGTCGTGCTATTTAAGAAATTAACTGGATTTTGTGTGGATTAGAATTAAAGAATATGAGCAGCTGTAAAATGTGTTCCATACACAAAGAGACCTAATCATTAAAAAATTGTCTATGTTTGTTCATAAAGCTTTGCAAAATGTCAATATGTTTTTTAGTTTTCTGCTCTTGATTCTGTTTTCCCCATGTTAACTATCCCTTATTCTTTTATTTTTCTCTCTTTCCTTAAAATCATTGCTTTTTATACAGTCATCAATATTCTATGATTTTAATTATCAATATCATCTGACATATGATATTACACATTTAGCATGTGTGCTATATGAAATGATAATGGCACAAAAATAACAAGGAATTTTCAATAATATGCTAATGGAGAATGGAATATTTTTCATTTAATACTAATTAATAGAAAATTTCAAATAACTGATAACATTTTATTAAATATTGCAACTAAACGATAACTTACCTGGCGGGTTAACTGTCTTGATGAAATTGAAATCCTGTATGCAAAGAAAAATAAATAAAATACAGAGAATTAAAACTTTGCTTTGAGTTATAGTTTAAGTTGAAGTTTATCTTTTATCATCACCCTTGCTCTCTTTTCCTTTATATCTTTCCCTCATTCTCTCTCTCTCCCTCTATCTGCCGATCTGACTGACTCTATCTGTCTATGTTTACAATCAATTTAATCACCTACATTGCTCCCTAAATCATTCCACGGCAGGAACAAGCAGACAGACCTTGAACAAGCAACAAAACAAGATTTACATTCAAACATTAATAGTACACAGTGCCAATAAACCAATTCCTGTGTTTCATTTTCACTTTCAAAGAAAAAAGATCTCTCCCCCTCCATGTCTATTCCTATGTGGTACAGAGTTAGAGGTGTGTAATGAATTGAATAATGGATATAAATTATTGGCAAGGCCAGAGTGCGATCATCTATAACCATCACCCTGATTAATGTCACAGCAGCCATACCAATAAATTCTCTCCCGCCTGTCACACCAGAACAGCTAATTGGAACTCCCTTTCTCATCTACACATACACATATACACCAGCTGATCTTAAAGGTACCAACATTCCAAATTGTTACACATAAATACATCCAAACTCCAAAGTCTGATGGGCTTCAAGATAGAGCAAACCATAAGAAGGAGCAGTGAGTTATACATAACTCCAGAAAGCTCTAGAAGAGCTATGCCACTCAGAATGAGCATAAGTGAAAATGTATTAATTGCCATGCCTACACAACTCAATTTTCCTGCATCATGTTAAAAACTAATTCCTGTTAATTGTATTATATAACTATACTTCTAGGTAACAACATTTGTTGAGAATCAGGTTATTTCTCTATATTTACTTAAATCACAGAATCCAGTGGTATCAGAGGAGTGTCTCATAGGGTTGACTCAGCTTGGACCCACTTTCATACCAATGCTGAGAGCTTGAATCCATTGCAGGTATTTGCACTGAATTTGGCGTTGAGCAAAGAATTTTAAACATTCATTTATTTTAAAGATAATTCAATATGAACTGCAACATAGTCTAATCAAGACGCAATAATTAAAATTTCAAGAGACTAAATTTTATTCAAAAATTGTTTAGAGGTCCAAAGTATAACTAGCACTAAACCTCTCACAATCTTATCATCAACTGGTACAGCCTTAACCCTTGGACCAAGTTAGCCAAATTGTTTCAAATTGCTGACAATTTGACATTTGCAGTTCTGGTAATTCAAAACTCAAATTTGGAGAGATAGGTTTAACCTGTAATACAGACACTCTCTTTTGATGATACATTCCTATAGAAAACCATGTTTTGCTTTGAAGATACGTCATACCGTTAGATGATTTCGAAACCACTTCACATTGAAGTAAATTGCAGTACTTGCGTCATCATAAAGCATACTTGAGACAAAAGGATCGTCTTTCCAATTTCTCCTAGCTTGTTTTTTCTCGCACGGTAGAATAAAAGGCAATGTCATTAACAAATCAATGCACATAATGTGTATTGAAAAGGGAATGTTGAACACTTTGGAAACTTGCATGACTTGTCTATAAGAGCTGTATATACATATGTAACTTCAAATAAGATGTGTATATGTACATGGTGCTACATTAGTTTTCCTGGCAGGCAAGAAAGAAGTAGAGTCTTGTAGATACGCAATCCGTGGATCTACAGATTTAAGACATATACATGGGGCTTGGTAAAAAGGATCAATGCCTTACCAAATGGCACTGGTGCATCAGCATGATCTTGAACCCAGGACCTTCCTGTTACAAAACCATTCTTCTAAACCACTAAGCCATGATGCCCTCTCACGTGAGATGATACAAGATGCAAACTAAAAAAAATTATGAAACTTACTTTGTTACATCCAACAAAAGATATTACCCTACTCTACTTTTAGCATTTGTTATTCTCTCTAGTCATAGGGCAATATATAAATGAATAATTCAAAATCTTGTTTCTATTATGTCAGCACCATAATTCTAAATGTAAAAAGAAGCATATATCACTGATCTACCTGTTATGGCATGTCAAAAACATCCGGAGAGCCAACGGCAAACACCCATCCATTTTACAGAGACCCTTAATATATGCATTGAATTCCACAGACTTGCCAATACAGGGTGCATAGTATAATTGCTTATTTACATCTCAAAGATGTGGGACATTGAAGCAAATTAGGGTGAATACGAGTCTGCCTATTCTCTTCTTGCGACAAAGATAATGCAAGCAAAAAACCACTCAATGATAATGTATTAACATCACTAAGTCATTCACTGCCACCGTCAAGACTGCATTGCTTGCATCTTAATACTGCATCTGCATTCACATCCAAAATGCATTAATTCATAGAAAAACAATCCATTCTTAACTCTCTTCCTGGTTTTCCACCATCATGGATACCTTGACCTCCTTTTGGTGAGAGAAAGATTGGTTCATGAATAGATGATTACAGTTTTGTGTTCTATATACAGCTTGTTGGCCTGGATGTCTAAAATGTGTAATACCTCTGAAGTCTAACAGTAACAATAATTTAAAATAATGGTAATAATATGTCATGAACTAAATAAGTTATCTGAATCATAAAAGAAGTGAAAAGTGTGTTTCACATCAACGATATTTGATCAGTATCCTATTTTTCAACTTTTTTCTTATTTTACCACTTCTGGCTTAAAACGTGTTATCACTCAATTTTGAAATGCCAACTGAGGACAGTATACTCCAAACGCCATGAATAATGCATTGCATTATGTGAGATAATGATCTCAGAAGATGGATTAGGGAAAAACCCATTCCTCATCTAATAAAAGTTACTTTCTATATGAATTTAAGATAAATGCGTTTCCCTCACCACACTTTGTTTATATTACTACCTCATAAAAGAGCACAAAGCTTAATACTGTACTTTTACAAATATATATGATATACTTTAACACAGAATTAATCCACTTCTGGTTCTCAAAAGATGACATACATGATTGTGCACAACAACTCATACACAGCTTTAGAAAGATGTTGATGGAACCTACATACGGTACTCAGTTATGTGCATAAAATGTAAACTATTGGCAGATCAGTATTTTTCATATAGAACTGGTATGTGCTGGCAAGGGTGGCAAAGCGAAATCTATAAAGATCCTTGACTGCAAGAACATTATACAAAGACTCCTACGCAGTATCTCTGGCACCGTTCCTCATGTCTTTCTTGCAACGCCTGTGATAAACAAGCCTTCTCCTATATCAATTTCCAAGCTTCCATTTCCATTCCCACTCACAAAAGAGTGGATTTTAATCAAGACAAGATAGGGGCTAGATAAGGGTAAGCTTACATCACCCTGTCTTAAGCCAAACTGATCATCATTTTCTCTCTCAGCATTCGATGATTGATATGGTAGACACTTAGACTGATCATGATATTAAAGCGACATGTCAGATAGGTTTGGACTTATCTTGAGTCAGAATGTATGTTTGCTCCATGTGATATCAACTTCTTGGATTAATCTCTGACACCATGCAGAGGCAAACTGTTGTGACATGTAGTACCTTGAAGTCTTTATCTATTTCAAGACATCATCTATAATGTTGGGCTTTTGTGTTAAAGTTATATTTTTTTTTACAAGACACATCCATCCCCCATAAGTTCCTGTTTATGAAATTTCTTCTATTTAAACTACATGTACAGTAGGTGGCATTTCATTGAAGAATGTTGTTTTGTGCTCCGGACATAAAACACCAACTAAAATTATAAAAGACAAGACCTATTGATAATGCATGATCCTTATTTTCTATTACTGACTCTCAATGATAGCAAAATTCAATTATATTTCACACTTCTAGTGGTCTAAATGTGATTTCAAAATGTTGAACATGATTTTTTTTTTAAACAACAATTCACATCAATGTAAAATGAAGATTAATACATCAAGATGAAACCCTTAATAAAGTAAGTCTTGTAAATGTTCCTGAAATGATAAGAGAATTAGGCCTACCTCATTTTGAAAATGAAGTGAATCTATTCTTATTTGGAAATTTATAATATACTGTAGTAAGGATGCTTTCTTAGTAATTCATTGATTAAATAATAATCATAATTTGTTATGTCATTGAGCTCCTTTAGGGGTGATAATCAATGTCATCTGTCAAGTACTTCCAATCTCCATCATTCAGATTAACACTTATAATTCCTACCAATCAAACGTCCTTTCCTTGTAATTCTACAGTTCCTTGAATCCGCGAGGATATCATTCTCCCTACACCATCACTCCGTGTAAGCACCAGTGAGTCATGTCATTAATGTCAAGCAGTGATAACTTGGGCCTCCGTTTTAATATGATTTTCCTCTATCGGGGACAGTGTCACGGCATTTGCCCATGGGCCACTGGCCATCATTGTACGTCCAAGGGCGGTCATATTAATCTGATCAAGCCTCTAAGCGTTTCATACCGGAACACGGTGGCAGACATTATTTTGACTTGGATTTGGATGTATGCCAAGAATTGTAGAAATTAAAAAAATAGGTAAAGATGTAAGCATCAATGTACACCAATATGTAAGGCAAGTGGTGAATACACATGTATTAATCATAAAAGGTGTCTGTCTACATTAGATGTTAAATTGCAGTTCAAATTGGGGCTGTGAATTACATAGCAAAATATGACTGATACAGTTAGATGTCACAATGCCTGATGTATAGTTTTCAATTCATGTACAGGTAATAACGACATATCAGTTCAAGAATCAAATTAGACTTGGAGAGAAGTGATACATAAATAGCATCACAGAACACAAACCTCCACAACTAAAGTATCATTTGAAAAATAATGTATAAAACAGAGGAAAAACATCGCTGAAAACAAATTTCCTATCTGTTGCCAAATTGTAAGTTTAGAATGTGATATTTCAAAAAGAACTTTAAATACCATGTAGAAGAAATAAAACCTTCTTTTCTTTTCTTTCTTTCAATAATAGTATAAAGGTATAGAAGGCTGATGAACAGCAGTACAAGATTTAAATGAGCTAGTGAGAATAATAAATCAATACTGACTTGATAGAATCTGGAATTTCACACAAGGACCAATGCTGGAACTCATCACTACAACCATCTATCAGCATTGTCTATCTCATAATTAATTTGAGCAGTATTTTATCCTGCTTTACAACCTATCCATTTACTCTCCTACCCGTGTTTAATCAGATTGACGGAAATGCACGCCCCTACTCTACAAAACCCACCACCGCAGCGAGTTACGGAGGTGAATTACAACCATGGAGATGCCGAGACTCGACGTCAGATGATGCAATCACTGGCTTCACTGCCATTAATTACACCCCACCAATTTTCACCAAAGTGCTCTCAAGATATCTTTCATTTATAGCCCACCTTCACTTCCTGCCCTCTCGTCAATCCCATCATGCAATTCAATGTTACCAAAGTCCGTAGAGGATATTGTTTCTATAACAAAAGAGGAGGCCACTGCGGTTCTCTATTCAATGACATACTTATAAATATTAATCATCCTATACTAAGTGATTTAACTCACTTGTTCTCCGCCATGCCTGGGCTTTAATCACTACAGATTCCATTAGTAGATTTTAAATAAAGAATGAAATCATACCATATTGCTACTACCAAACTAATTACCTAATAGCATCTGGATAACCTAATAGCATCTGGATATGCATAATTTATGTACATCCTGTTAAGTCTTTGTCTCATAGGTAATACATGTACAACGTCAATGAAAGTTACAAGTTATTGAGTGGGTTTCTCCCAATAATTCATCTTCCTTTTTATTACAATTTTTTAATACAATCTACCTAAGTTTTTATGTGGTACAAAAAGAAGCTTTATAATAATGGTGAGGGTGATGGTACAATTTAACAATTGGGGACTATGACAAAGATCTCATGTAAGGAAATTTAAGAAAAATTAAGATAGCCTACTAATACACCCCACAAAATGAAATATTTCTCTTGAAAAACACAACTAGTGGTACATATAATTCTGGTATTTTTACTTCACTCATGTACCTGGTATATGAAACATAGCCAGACAATTAAGAACTCTGTTCCCTCTTTCTTTCTCATATTTTACTTCATCAATGTGCATGTTCAAGCAGTTTATGGTATATTTATGTAATTCAACTCCTTCAATTTACTTTTCAAAAGTATCTTTAAGATTACACTCCATTTTGTTTAGGTGATATCACATTTTCAGACTGGGCCAAATGAATGAATGAAGCCTCCCATGATAGAATGTAAGCATTATCATCCAAAGTGAAAAGATTTTTTTGTGTACATATATGAGAGCTCTAAGTAGAAATGTCATTATAATTATAAACAATTAGCTATATAATTTCAGAACTCTCCATACAAATTTGACAGGCAAGAGTTGTATGGTATAGAAGACAAAGTAAACTGTATCCATTACATTGTAACAATGTCTTTCAGATGATGTAAGGGAAGAACAATAACCAATGTGCCTCATTTGTTGTGATGCCCTTTATACATCAGAGAAAGAGAAACAACTAACCTGAGCTTGATAGTAACCCGAGTACAGAGGGAGTCAATAGACTCGACCTGTCATTCGTTAATCACTACAGAACAAATCTACATCTATAGTATCCCTAGGAACTACTTGCAGTCTGTAGTCCCATGTGTAGCATGTGATGAGGTGGTATATATTTGCACGGATCACTGCATTCTGCACTGCATGAGATAGAGATACACAGGAGCAGAGAGTTCATTCTATTAACAAAAACTAAATGAACTTCTAAAATGAAGGTCTGCTAATTTCATGAAGCGTTCTTTACAAAAAAGGGATAAAATTTCAGAATTAGGTGGAGATACACAGGAGCAGAGAGTTCATTCTATTAACAAAAACTAAATGAACTTCTAAAATGAAGGTCTGCTAATTTCATGAAGCGTTCTTTACAAAAAAGGGATACAATTTCAGAATTACTGCCACGACAACTCTCTTTCTAATGAACATTCAAAAGAAGTTCAGGGACAAGGAAGTTTAAAGAACAAAGATGTGTTTGTTATCCTCATGAAAAAATCTAGTCTCAAATTTGAGATTAATGTACTTGTACCCTTCGGTATATCAATTCAAATTTCAATTCCTTTTCATGATATAGATCTCAACCATTCAGAGGATTTTTTTTCTTCTTCAAAATCGCATGAATTTTTTCCAAATCTACTCAAAAAGAGTCTCTATAGATCAGCTAGGGGAAAGTGAAAATTGGAAGCAGTGGTAAAGTTCACTTTTGTATGAACAGATGACACCACTACCATGACATTTACAAATGCTGTTATGCCAAATATAAAAGGGATAGAATTAAGGATTACTGTCAAGAAAAACACTCTTTCTAATTAAGATTGACAACAAAGTTTCAGGAACAAGGAAGTTTAAAGAACAATGAAGTGTTTGTAGATGCTCATGTGAAGATCTTATATCAAAATTTGAGATTAATGTACTTGTACCCTTAGGTATCGGTATATCAATTCAAATTTCAATTCCTTTTCAGGATATACTGTAGATCTCAACCATTCAGAGGATTTGTTTTCTTCTTCAAAATCGCATGAATTTTTTCCAAATCTACTCAAAAAGAGTCTCTATAGATCAGCTAGGGGAAAGTGAAAATTGGAAGCAGTGGTAAAGTTCACTTTTGTATGAACAGATGACATCACTACCGTGACATTTACAAATGCTGTTATGCCAAATACCAAATCTATATGAGTTTGTACGTCAATAGGACAAAAACCCAGATGCTATTTTGATTGGTTGTGCATTCTCCATACAGAATACCTCACGTTCACTAAACCCTCTCCTGTCAATCATTATTAGTCACACGCACGAATAGCAAACCAATCAGCAATGTGACAATGGAATGATTTGCAACATTAGTTATCTGGTTATCAACATGATAACCTCCTAGTCTTGACCGTTTGTGTTCCTGTGACCTATCACGATTCTAAGTTCAGATCTAGCCTAGATCACCAATCATCATGGGCAGATGATCCGCACGTTTCACAGACACATTACTGGTCGACCATGGAACTAATGCAACACTGGGACACACAATTACAATGATCCTTGCATAAACCCGGTATGAAAGTCATGGATATTGACTACCGGTACAAAATTACTTTGCCCTCTGAAAAGACAAAGGATTGAGGGGTAAATGCACTTATAATCAAATTCAACCTTACTAGGATAACTCTTAACAATTGACAGTCCTATCTAAAAAGTGAATAAAACAATAGCCTGTGATATATTCATAATAACTGCACAAATCAAATTCAAATTCATTACAGCTTTACGAATGATAGACATGAAAAAACTATATGACGCAACTTTGAAATCACTAAAGCTGTCTAAATGTCAGAAATAACAAACATATTCGAAATCAAGAATCACAAGTGTAATATATCCGCCACACCCTCCTTTTATCATCCAATGAACTATACAGATAGACCTGAATCACGAAGTAATCTACACAGCTTACTATTTCTCTTTTTTTGTCCTTCTTTTTTTTCTTAGAATAAGCATGCATAATATACATCTTCTGATAAAAAGAGGAAAATGACAATATTAAGAATATCACAAATGACAAACAAAATATATGTTTGAAATAAGAATATCCACCAATATCAGCCACAAACTAATTTCATCATTCAACCAACTATAAAATGACCTGAATGACTGAGGAAATCTCGAATAGATTACATTTATTTCAGTCTCACTAAAGCATTAACAGTATAAATTTCCACAGAAAGGAAGTTTCCTATAAAAAAAATCAAACCTAAATCAAATGCATACCACTTGAATCCAATTCTTCATGACAAGTACCTGTGACAAGTTTCCCACAAGGAACACAGAGACATGTAACACCTCCCCACTGTGTAAGACAACAATACCGCTGAGAGCAACTGCCACTCACTGCTAATCTACTTACCAAAGTTATACCGGACAAAATGGAGGAAGCGTTTAGAGAAAATGTGTCGCTTTGGTTCCAGCAACGAACACTAGGGAGAGAAAATGATCTGATTATCTACCGATGGGTTGGGTATACTTGTAATCATATGAAGCGTTGCTGTGGGCTCTAACACCTCTCTGAAGACACTGAGAGCTCCTCCTGGAACATCTTAGACTGTTCAGACTGGAGGAATCTCATTTGAAACTTGTATAAAGAAACGTTGTATGAAGCACCATCGTGAGGCAAAAGGGACATACAGACTGGATATTAATATTGTAACAAGAAACGTTGTACAAAGAAACTAGTTTTGAAGACGTCAGTTGACATGACAGCTGTCCAATCATCAGTGTGCACTCACCACGAACTTCCCCCCTCCCCCCTCCCCCTCCCCCCCCCCCCCTTCACCCATTTCTATGGTTTTTGTATGAAACAACGTTAAGACAGAATCCTGCCTCTTTATCTAGTTTTCATTAGAAACGATGCTTAAACATGCGTTTCGCAATATGTTTCTTTATACAAAGTTCAGATTAGAAAAGAGGTTATTTCTCATCGTATAACTATACAATGAAATTTGTTAGTCTGAATGAGGAGTGAGCATATTTTCATTCTTCAGTTCCCACGTTCTCCTCTGCTAGGTTTGGTTGTTTAGTTAAACAACCTTATAGAATTACATGAATACCAAAAGGGCTGAAATGCTTTGTTTTAAGTTCCAGATGTTACACAGAGAGACAATGACTTGTAACAGTATGACCAACAAGACAGAAACAACCTATAAAGCTTAGAGAAACATATCATAATATTACAATTCATCAGGGTAATAAGAAACTCTATCACTGTAAAGAGCTTTAACAAAATATTTTAAAAATCAAGGTATTGAGGCATTCCCAAAACATTTCCCAACTGCTATATGTACACAAAAACTGTAAAATTATAGGCAAGTGTTATCTATGTGTTTTTTTTTACAACTATTGCATCCCCTGTACCTACTTAAGTATTCCCTCACTTGGCAAGCTTCCTTTGTGAAAAGAAAACAGCATATTTTTCATACTGAGACAACAGTCAGTATCTTGGATTTTCACTACAGTTAGCCCATTTCTAAAATTTCAGTTAGAAAAAAATGTTATTGGTATTCTTCTGGGAAAGAATCCTGTGAGGTGAATTCAGACACTTTGTACATTAGGAACCAGAGAGAAAATCCATTTCTAATTTAGGATCTAAATGGGTCTTCCTAGGGCAACCACATGAATGCATTTAGATCTAAATCACATTAGCTAGGTTCCCACAAGATTCCAGAAACTTTAAATTTAGCTCGTGGTTTTAAACTTTAAGGCAATCTTGTAGCTTATTAAGGACTTTGAGTGCACATTTATATGGTTTTTAAAACGTCACGGCAAGTGATCTGGAGGTGGGTGGAAAGGGGTGAGGGGGCTCTTCAATTACAATTATTGGCTGTGCAAGATGCAATTGACTTTGAGGTTTCTGTGGCCTGTAGTACTGTTTCAGTACTGTGTGAATTTAACTGCATCATTAAAGCGAGTCAATGTTTAGAACTTGAGGTTTCACGAATTGGAAACTATGATGGTCCCACCAAACCCGGCTGTTTATAGGGCACAATGATGGTGCCCCAAGCTAATCCGTAATTTATGACTGTTCAAATTCCAGAATGTTCAATATTTTCAAGTCTCTTTCATGAGAACAAAATCTTATTAGGTTGATTTCTTTCATTCTGCTGATTACCAACCGTCTAGTATCTGTAACTTATTGGCAACAACTCAAAGCTTCAGGCACGTATACAATTTAGCAACCAAAAACAGGTTTCCAAATTTAAACTTACAAAAAGAAGTGATTCAAGTTCATGAGAGAATCATTGAGACCATCGCACCCTTAGATTTTCTTTCAATTTACTTCACACATGTATTTTAATAGACATGATTTAAAACATCTAAAATAAAACAAGATGATTTATTACAATAAAATAAACAAGTCATAATACATCCTGCGGGCTGATATTTACAGACATTTTAAATTCCCAAATATTTATCAGAAGCACGCACATGACCACATAGATAGACAAAGCTATAAATTTCTACACGGCAAATGAGTGTAAATCATGATCCAGATAAATGTCTAGTCATGTTTGATTAATGAAACATAAATGGTTTCAAATATAGGTCTACTAATTGTGTACATAAGCTTGTACAATGTGAGGCTGCCCTATATTATAATGAATAATATTCTGTGTTTATATAGGGCTTAATATCTCAACAATGTCTCAAAGCGTATTATAGATATAATATATCATTTCCCCAGTTGTTGGATTCAGGCTTGCTCTCACACAATATATATATGCACATTCTCCACCCTCTGGGGAGAATTCCAGCTAGGCGCCATTTCACAGACGTTCACAATGCTGAGCATATTACAATGCCTTTTGTATTCTTTCCAGTACCCATTTGACACCTAGGAGGAGAGTGGCACTGAACTGTAGATTAATGTCTTGCAAAATGACATTAATGCTGGGGTGGGGTTCAAACCCTCAACACTTGGATTGAGAGTCAAGTGAATGAACCACTATACTATGACATCTCCATATTTTAATGTATAACCTACAAAAATACAATAGAGCGTTTCTAGTTGTGTAAGAGTATTGCCACTATTGTAGCACTGCAATAGGCAATAAGTGAATACCCTTTTCTTTTTGTAAAGTTTCAATGCTCTCTGCATTTTTAAAATTCAATATTATATGAAAGTTTCAATGCTCTCTGCTCTTGATTCAAGATTATATGACTGTTACTGCATTATAGCATTAAAATTTCTTGGAAGTGGTAAAAACAGATTATTAGCTAGTCTGAAGAAACTTGATTGACATATCAATTCCTTTCATAGCAAAAGCGCTCCTCACAATTTCTGTAAATTTGGCAGTTTAACGCTACGCGTACCGCCTTGACCGGACTGTGCGGTATCTGTGCAGTTCTGTGTGTAGAGAGGTCGGGCTGTATTCATTATTTCTTGGGGGTGCATAAATTGCTCTAATTATACGTACGCGTGTAATGCGCAAGTTTATTGTGACGGCACTAAACCCATCCCACTCATTGTTCCCCTATTTTCATAATGGTACTGACCCAATGAAATGTAGTGCAGTGCGCTCGTACGCGCTGCGCTGCGTGTGTACATGTACTGTACTTATGCATGTTCAGGTATGCATAGCATTACGTACATGCATACAGGGCTAGCTGGCACAAAACCCTGGGTCGGGCTTCTAAAATGGGACATGAAGCATGATTTGACATGAAAATTGACGGAGCTAAAAATGAATCAATCAAAATAAAATTTATATGTATGAAAAGCTTACGTATCATATGTCATTGTCTGTGATTGAGGATTTACAAATTTGACGCAAAACGCGTTGCTGCAAAGTTAAAGATTGGTTTATTGAAAGGCAATCGAGCACAGTGTGACCGATCCATTGACATTGTGTATGAGAGAGTAATTTTTTTTTAATGGATTGTAAAGTTCAACGTCAAAGTGACGGAGGTTTTTTTTCAAGTAAGGGCATGGTTTTACATGGAATGTAAAGGAAATGTTTCCTTCTTCTCATATCTCGATTGAGGATATTATTCTCAATTTCGATTTTTAATGGTAAAGAAAAGTGTAAAAAGATGTCGAGAATTTTACCATATGTCATGTAATATAAAATGCGCGCGGGTCGGTTGATCTCCCAAAAGGAGCGCGAAGGAATTGATATGTTCAAGAGATCTGTTCACAAAATATCTACACAATTCATAAATGTGAGTGCATTATCATTATTGTAATGCTTCTCTGGCTGCATGATCAAGGCTGCATAGAAAAATACACTAGAGTGGAAAGCTCAAAGACAATGCCAGCAGAAAAATAAAAAAAGGACTAACCAAAACCAATTATTACACTGGCTCGTTAAACCTAGGTCTTGATAAAGGAAAGAAATATTGATAACACTGTGTGTAATAAAAACTGGAAAATTCATTATCTTGTATATTACAGATTCATATTTCTTTTTTACAAAGATGGAGAAAACATCTAAGGCTAATTTAGAAGAAAAAGGTATATTTTATACACCATCACTCACAAAATAAAGACAAGTCTTTCATCAGCTAATTTGTGGCGCATAATGTAAATAAAAAATAGATGTGGGCCTACATGAACTGAACAACAACGATAAACATATCACTTCTCATGGCTAAAGATAGATTACTTTTATCAAACTTCTAACAAGATTATAGCTCAGTAAAAGTATTCCACTGTCACTGGTACATATAAACTTCTGTCATCCCCATTAGGTGCTCCTCATTAAACAAAAATTAAAAAATATCTAATGAAATCCAACCCTTGAGAAACTAATTTCTAGCATTGCAATAGTCCAATTGCAGCAGATGAAAGCGCCTTGACAGGCCTCTAATGAGTATTCCACACAACACTTACGTACTTCCCATGATTCTCTGCGGCGCACGCCGGCGATAGGAGCTCAAACGGGGCACAAGGTTTGTCAGAGATTAATGACTGTGGTGGCGGTGTGCAGCTGTAAGGACTGTTACAAGAATTGATGTGAGCCGACACACGTAAAGTGAAATTACTGATTACTAAAATGCAATGCGTTAACCGGTGGCAAGTCAATTTTATTCTATATACCGCTGCTCTTGGATTGTTATCTTATAAAACCAGAAGATAGAGCGCTATAATTTTCCAAGTACATGAAATTAAATTGATTAATAACAACTACAAATGAAAATCAAAGATGTTAAAACCTACTTTATGTATTCCTATAATCTAACACAATACAATTTGATTTTATTTTTAGCCTACAAGCTTATATTTCTTTTCCTGAAAACTCAATATCACTTTTCTATTTACACGGTAGGATGATTGCAATTTCATGCAATGTTGACAATGCTTGTCTGTACGTTCTGCATGATAACCAACTTAATTTACTTTCTGTCATCATTTTCTCATGGTAACATGAGCTCTGATTTGGTCAGATAACTTAAAAATGCAAAAAATTGTCATAAATCTAAATAAGAAGTTGGTAGTGGTTATTCAAGATCCCTATAGCTCAAAAGGGACTGTGAGGTATATTGGTTGTGACAAATTCAAAGGTTCTATGAAGACTGCAATCCAATCAGACATGGACATATTAGTTTGAAGTGTTTCCTTGAAACTTAAGGCTCTCAAGCTTCAGATCAGTCCTCAACCTCTCAAGACTTGATAGGGCTATATATACTTCTTATCCAATAAGGACGAATGAAGGAATGAAAGAAGGATAGTTTGAATGACTGATGGAATGAATAAATGGATGCAAAAGTGTGCAAATGTAAATCTTAATTTTCCAGTCTTCAAAAATTCATTGATGTCTAATAGCCAGAAAGACCTAACAATAATGCTCTAAACTAGTAATTATATTTAAAAAGTAGCTATTTATGATAAAATTAAATAGTCATGGAGATGAAAATGTGAATGTTTCATAACATACTGGAAGCAATGACACAGAAAGAAAATGCTTTATGCCTCACTTTCCAATAGCAATACCTATATAAAATATTAGAGGTCGGCTAAACCTATTGATCATTGCTATCTCAGTTATGTAGACTATTCCATTATTCATAATGATAATTCATAATAATCATATCCGAAAAAGCAAAGGAATCCATCATATTGCTGAGAACATACAGGGAAGAACCTACTGGTGTCCTGAATAGGTACTCATATTTGCATACCAGTACCGCAATTCCTGATTGATACTCTTGAATTCATGAATCCCACTTTCTATCCATCCGTAATCTGACACCATCACTCATACATATCTTTCTCTTCTATCAATTTCCCCTCTGCCGTTCCCCGGTATTCCGGAACCTCGGTGGCGACACACATATTGATCCGTCTCAATCTCCAGCATCCAACTAGAACAATTAAGGCCTGTTAATGCCATCGTGCTAACGATGACTGCATCCCTAAACCAGCCAGCATTGCATCACACATAGCCTCCACCAGGCACTTTGCATGCTAACGACGTGAACAACAATTTACCGCTTGCTCTCATCAATATTTTCTACTTTTGGAATAGTGCCCCCTGGCAGGGCATGTTGGTATTTTTCTTTGCATGTATTGTGATCGAATATTATGCAGTCCCAATCCAAATGAGATAATTCATAGATTGACACGAATCATATCATGCATATATAGCCAAGTGCAATGATGCATAAACACGTATGACTGTGATTTTACAAGTGGTTTTAAACTCAATGAGCATTCCCTCACTACATGAATATTCATTTCTGATGCAAAATATTACAAAATTGACCAACAATAAATTTGTTATACTATGAATAATATGAAAAATCTAAAAAATCGTTATCACTTCAAATGAAACCTCTCAGTACATATACATTCAGTATGTGAGGAATTTAAACGCAATTATTATAGAGAATGCTTCGCAATTTGTAAAATAATGACTTTCTCTTCGAGCCCGGTTCTTTATTTCTCTCTTCCTTTTTATCAATGTTTTCTTAGTTCTTTTCCCCATCCTCTATCATGAAGCAAAGATCTCCGTGCAACCTTTGTATTACCCATGAACCACTTGACTTCAATTGTTTTGTTTGTAGGAAGAAGAGAGGGTCCCTGAAGCAAGCACACCTTTGATTGGCTCTGATGGGATGACCCAATTTTTAAGATGCTAGTTGATCACGATTCATGGAGGTTAATGAGAAAACAATATGGCCCCTGGATACCGATGTTCTCTCCCTTACAGGTGTATTCCCTGCCAACTAACATTGCACTCATTCACACCAGGCTGTGGACACACAGATATTTTGTTAAAGCGTACTGATTAAAAATGACCATGAGAACAAAATTCTGAGATTTATAATTAGAGAATATATAAAATTTCTAATCAAGCTCTTCCAGCGACGAGGCATCTTAAACTATCTATCTGTATCACCCTTTTGTTGTGGAGGGGGGGGGGGGTGTCAAGTATATGAGGCCATCTTGAAGCTTTCATTTCTGGTTCAATGAAGACATGAAAGATAGTGATATTTCTTTAATAGAAAGCACATAGTTCCTATCCATTTCAAATAGTTCAAGAAAATTACCAGTGGATGAAAAACAGAAAGGTAGATCATAAGCATCTTTAGGCAGTAGATTAGCAAAAGAGGATTTAACTATAGAGAGCAAACTTTATTCATAAACCGCGTGCTTGTAACCAATTTTATTTTTATTTTACTATTTATCACAATTTATCTTTAAATAACAGCTATTGTTACTGTGGAGTTACTTGGAACAGTTTATTTTTCACATGACAAGTTGGATGCCATGTCAGATTGGTCAGAGAGGACTCGAGATGAAACCTGCTGGCAACAACTGTTATATGACAAATAATCTTTTTTTCTGCAACAGATTAATCCGTCACAAAATACAAATCCATTAAGTGATCTGAATTCTGAAGTCTTAATGATTTCTAACATTAAACATACAGAAGCAATTCTCAACATCGATTTGGAGAAGAAAATATATAAAGATGTTCAAGAGGATTGGCATAATGCACTCTAAAGGGCTCCTCATTATGCACACATAAGGTCGTGTTGAGGTGAGAACATTTAGGAGGTACCTGGTATGATTTGGCCCTTGAGTGTGAATTGCATGAATGTATGCATGCTTCAAGCACAGACAGATGTTTTCATAGTCAATATTTGCCCACAATAAACAGTCATAATATATCCATAATTCAGAGGCAATGGGGCTCCATGAGAGGCAAAGAAATCTCAAAATAGGTTCTAGAATGAAGAATATTATCAATACAACATTAAAGCTTAATGATATTATCAATACATTATTGAAGCTCAAGGGTGATTTTATCAACACATCTTTGAAGCTGAATGATATCAAAATGTTTTCATAAGAATCTTATATCTCATGATTGTCAGAAGTCTCATTTTTACAGAAAAATGCTCCTTTCAGAAAAGAATTAAGAAACAGGTGATTACTTCAAATCAAACATAATCAGAAAAAAGCAGTGTAATTTTGATAAAGAAGTATATGCTATTCATGAATGCATTTATAAAAGTGCTCTTTGGGGGAAATTGTCTGAAGAGAGCTAGAGTCTCATATTTGATTATTTCAAGTCCTGTGTTTTTAGCTCTCAGCACAAGTGACACATGTTTCCCTGTGTACATTTTATCAGAGGTCGTTAAAACTTGACGGTTTCATTAGTTTGTATTAAAAAAATTGAGAGAAACCTTCAAACAGTGTTTGTTCTTAATACCTTAATCCTACATATCACAGTTACCCTCTAGTTATACAACAACTACTGAAAAAAAATACCTACAGGAAACATGCACAAAGCAGGTAGCAATGATTTTGTCCAATTTAAAGATCCTCTTTGACACTGCTATTATTCCAATTCCTGTCAAAACACCTCAAACATGAGACAAACTGTTGATCTTAGAAGTCGTACAAAGCAATGAAAAAAAGCTACACCACACCTCCTCGTAAGTACATTTGATAACTGAGTGGCTCACTAAGGGTATGTATTGTGTTTGATATAAAAGGCATTGTTGTGCCTTGAGTAAACTCAATTTGTGACAAGAGGGTTTATTTAAGGGACTGCAACAATGGTCTATTTAGCTGTAGAGCATTTAGAACCTCCCTGTAAGGGAATGATCTCTTCTTATTTCAATAGGTGACCTCAAGATAGGACAGCTCCTTTTGGATAAAATCAATTATAGACCTGGGAGGCAAATGGTAACAATGTAAAGTAGTTTGTAAGCTGTGCTGATCTCTGAAATTCATACTAATGGAGAATGCCAAGGCCTTTTGTGCGTAGTGCACACATGGTTAAAAGAGTTTTTCAATTCGTTTGCAATCATATATTGATTTCTTTTTCTTCAAGAAAATAAGTGAAGGAAAGCTAATCTTATATTAATATGTTCATAACAAGATATTCTGACTAGGTTTCCATTATAAAAGGTATTTTGACTAAATATTGATTGTCAATTAATTCCCAACTCAATTCCTTTTACTGAAATGAACACTTATTGGTATCAATTAATTCACAAATACTCCTATGAATGAACTAGGTCGATCTTAAGCAATCATGAATGACATCTTGTTTTCTTATCAACTAAAATTTAGACCTTTGCCATACACTATCAGGTAGATGGACTCCTTCACTCTCGTGGATTATTGTGTTATCATACTAATAACCTAGAGAGGTGTTTGATTGTGACGTATCTTGTCTGTCCACTCCTATGAGATTATAACAGCTGACATCCATTCTAAAAACCATGGTAACAAAATGAACTACAAATACTTGCATCAACCCTCTCTTTCAAAGTGTACTCCTCCTCACCTTCAGAAAGCAGATTACCTGCGCTATAGGTAGACCTGTTCTGATCCCTGGTTAGCGTTGGTCTTTGGAAGATGTACTAGTTATTTAGAAACGATTTAAAAGGCGTGCTTTTCACCAATGTGTCAACGCTACAACTGTCATCACAATCAAGACTGCTAAATACTCTTGTGTCAATATCTTAATGAGTGAGTTTGCCCTAATGGACACACTAGGGTCTATCAGGGGTCAAATCACTAGTCAGACCATGCAGAATGACTAGATACAAAGGTCAATCAACACTCAAATAGAACAAAGAATTGATTAGGGGAAGAAACCACTAATGACATCAAGGTCTTGCATAAGCTAAAGTACTGATATACAAATGTATAATTCCCTATTAGTATTACCCTCTGAATTTAAATCAATGATAATCAGCTGAACTTTACAGTATTGTCAGTACATACTTAATACATATAGTTAGTACACTTGGTACATATGTAAAATGTAAATAAAGTGCTTTCGTTTTACGATGAAAAACATAATATCCAATTTATGAATATTATAAAATAATATTACAGTCATTGGCCAACTGTTTGTGCTTCTTTAAACAACATGGAAGCGTGATTTACATGTACATTACACTTAAATCTGTCTACCGGTATAACAGCCATCCAAAGGAGAGCATTCTCAAATTTCTTCTTAGATCAGGACAATATAGGGTTAGACAGGTGAGCTTTATACAAAGGTAGCCACGATACAGGTGTGACTGTATTTACATACACAGGCATTACATTCACACTTCATTTGGGGGATTCTACCGACCAACTTACATGGTTGTATACGGTGACTGTTTGCAAACCCAAAGGAAATCGTTTTCAAATGTCAGAAACCTCAAGGGGTGAACTATTAGGAAGTGGAATTCCATCAAAGAAGCGCAAACCAACATACGACGGACAATGCGAGAAAGGACGAGAATGACACGTAAATAGCCACCAAGCCAGCCAAGGCAATCCTTTTCATTGCAGTGATGGTATTGATTTTTTTACCACCCTTTTCTCTCCCAAGTCCTGTGTGTAGGGAAGGAAGCGCTAGGGATGGCCTCCCCGCACAGAGAGACATAGTGAACCATGGTTAGCATGCTCATGTTACAGGTAGACCCTGGTTAGGAGAGACAGAGCAAGCATATCACTTCCATCACACAGGATAAGTGGGCAGAAGGCTAATATTTAAGGAGGGATGTCATCTAAGGGTGCGTTTAAGCTTAAATTTTGAAGGCAGAATGAGCGATTTGTAACGCTCATCGTAAACGCTCATCGTAATTGCAGTTCCACGGTGTACTGTTTATGCTTACTTCTCTGGCTCATCCAGGCAATTCTCCCTGTGTGGCCTTAATTGGTCTTCTAGCTGGATTCGCAAACCTTCACTGTGCATGCTACGTAGACCCACTAGAGGTCAGTGCGTTGACCCCATTTAAACGCGTTTACAAATTGTAAACGCATCTTTCTGTGAGTTATACGATCGGCGATCGTGATCGCCGTTTTTCGGTGATTCTACAAAAGTAAGAATGGACGCAACCGTGTTTTAAACTAAACGCTTAACAGATGCCCGATTCTGGCCAGAAAAAGTGAAGCATAAACACGCCCTTAGTCAAGTTAAATCTAGCTCCTCCCATTTAATAGAAAAAGGCCCCACATGTCAGTGGGAAGACAGAGTGTACTTTAGAGCAAATAGTTTGTAGAATTGCAAGTATCGGTAGCGTCTTTGCTTCCCTGTTAATAGTTTGGTTAAAAACAAGACATTTACTGTGTACTTAAGGGGATGAAATTGTTCAGAATCATTTGCATTAGAGAGAAATACATTCAAACTTGACATATTTCATACTGAACTTTATATTTGTGCCGCACCATACAATCAAGTATCAAGCTTCTGCTCATGCACCTCTCTCTTCCAAGTCTGTTATATTAGCCCCCTATCTTGTAGGACACAGCCCCTGAGTGGTGACGAATGAGAAGGTATCAATTTACCTGCGCTCACATGACAGTTGTCAAACAAATTGAGACTAATGTAACCCACGTGATGACCTTGCTTCAAACCTCGCTTCAAACCGTCACTGCACTCCGTACACAACTGTGCTAGGTCATCCCTCACTGTATCATGTGCATGCTATGAAAACTTGGAAGATGGAAAAGGGATCTGTGAGTGTGACTCCTCGATGGAGGGAAGAGACCCTGTTAAAACACTTTCATCCTTGTTTCCACGTTAGAAACACTCAACATTCCTTCCATGATTTTCTTTTTACAGCCGCACAAAGTGGACATGCCTACACGCGCACCATATTTATCGAGTTCGCATTTTACGTGATTTCAATAAGCTATCATAATGAAGTTAGTTTTAAAGGAGCTTACCCACAAATGAGTCTTTGGTTGTATAAGACTTTGATGCCCATTTCGCAAATCCAAAACAAATAAAAACGGATTCAATGTGTAACATTAACATTTCATCATGTGAAGGCATGAGCCACAGAGATCAATGATGAAAGAAAAGAATATACCAATGTATTAGGATATGGAGTAATGCTGCTGTTTGTACAGATCTATGTGCTAATTTAGTGAGCGATAAAATGGAACGGTCATAACATCTATGGAATTTTTAATTCTAAAATTACATAAAGCAAAGACTGGCATTTATTTTGGGGATTTGGAAAGAGAAAGGCGACAGTGTGTGATTAGTCATAGCATATTTGCTTTAATTTGTATAGGATTGTTAATCTTTTGGTCAAATATTTAATGTGACCTGGTTAGGGAGCTATTATATCTAGAAATCTTGATATGAAAACAAGGAGATTATCCTTGAAAATGAAGATACATACCCCTTCCTTCAGAAGATATCAAACTCAAAGTTCAAGATGGTCTCATATTTGATCTAACCCCCTTCTACAATAGCTCCAAATTTACAGAAGAATTCAACACTTTTTCTGAGATGATCCCTAGCTAGATCACTCCTTACCAGAGATTGTCACTACTTCCCTTTCTAATGAAGATATCAAACTACCATTCTGAGATGATCCCTAGATCACTCCTTAATAGAGACTGTCACTACTTCCCTTTCTAATGAAGATATCAAACTACCAATCAGAGATCATCTGTAGATCTCGTTGTACAAACGTATCAAACTTAGTTTCATGCAGAGGTAATCCCTAGATCCTATTGGCAAAACATATCAGACATCTATTCCGAGATGATCCCTACGTTACTCTCTTTAAATCATATCTAACTCCTGTTCATGTTATGATTCCTATTCCCTTTCTTCTACTCAAGATATTAAACTCATATCAACCACATGAGAATATCACAAAAAAAGTAACAGGCACTGGTTTTTATAGTCTAAACCATGTATTGAAAACTACTAAATCTAACACTGTCGACGCTCAGTCTCGAAACAATATTACAAATGATCATTTATGAAATATTACAAAAATGTATGAATTTACATTTTTGTATAAATAGTCTATTTTTCAATTCCTCAGTGACACTTTGTAAAGCATTAAGAATCATATAAACAAAAGGAAATACAGAGACTGTGATAGAATATCAGGGCCGGTTATGAAAGGGGAGAGCACCAACTTTAGAAAGGTAAAATATCTAACAATGGAATCGAAATGGAAATGGGAGGAGTACGGGGGTCCCAAACAAGAGATATTGAGGGTAAGAGTAAGAGCATGTAAAAAGACAAAATCCCTCCTCTTTACCCTGCCCGATGACCCTCAATTAGTCAGAGAGATGATACGTAAATGGGTTTCTTAGCATTAATGCGGTGACTCTCGGGGGCAGGCGTGTGGCTGTGATGAAATTAACCTTTGGGATTCTAGCTGCGAGGAGGCAAGAGAACATCTGGTGGAACCATCTTCCGCATAGATCTCTCCTGGCTGGCATCCCTCTCATCCTCGCATATCTCATCCCCCAGCCAGCTAAGCAATGGAGGAGATGGAGCTTCATCCATCGACATCTATTTCCAGGGACAGCACTCTTGCTTCTCCGAGATGGGGAGCCCGGCCTTGTGTTGTATGACGAAGGATTTTCCTTTTCCTTTTTTTATGAGACTAACAGCTTTGAGGTCTTTAGGGAAAGCTGCATGGTGCATGAGCCATACATGAATGTAATGTTGATGTGATGAGCAATGGACTGGTCTGCTGTGTGCAGGATAAAGATGTGATTTTATAACCCCTTTTAAAGTACATGTAGACATACACCGAGCTGCAAGATATTTGGTTGAACAACCAGTATTACGGCAATTCATAGAGCTATAAATAGATAGTAAAATGACACACTCATTATACGGTGAATTAATTCTCTGCAAATATTTCTACCTAGCTATGAAACTGTATATTTACATTAGGCATTCATTTTAACAATAACTATTCATGTAAACACTGCAATCCAATAACAACAGCAAAAACAAATACAACATTACATGCATATTTTAGCTATACAGTGCGTCCCAGAAAAAACGAAACCGAGAAGTATCGATGTTCTATCATAACTTAATCACAACTATAATTAATGAATGATACATATTTGGAAAGCTTAGAGTCTCCTCTTTCAGTTGATGCTACTCACGTGATGCATATTTCACGCATGAGTGATTAAAAGCAATTTGAAAGAAGGAAACCAAAAATACATTTGGCGGGCGGTATCTGAATTTCGAAGAAAAATTCACATTTCTAGAAAGTTGAGTTTCTGCCCTTTCATATGACACCTCAATCAGGAAAAATGAGCCAGGAATAACAAAGTTCTGTTTGTTCATAGTAGCCCTTACATTTTCATAATTTTAATAAACGAATTCGTTTTCACTGGGTGCCTGCAGTAGCAAAAAGCAGATTTGACAAAAGACTTAACTCTGTTTCGTTGACAATCAGCCATGCATGAAGACTCTCGTCTACGGATGATTGTCAACGAAACGGAGTTAAGTCTTTTGTTAATTTCGTTTATTGATACGGCAGGCAGCCAGTGAAAACGAATTCGTTTAATAAAATTATGGAAATGCAAGCACTACTTTAAACAAACAGAACTTTGTCATTCCTCGCTCATTTTTCCTGATTGAGGTGTCATATGAAAGGGCAGAAACTCAACTTTCTAGAAATGTGAATTTTTCTTCGAAATTCAGATACCGCCCGCCAAATGTCTTTTTGGTTTCCTTCCTTCAAATTGCTTTTAATCACTCATGCATGACATATGCATTATCTGGGTAGCATCACATGAAAGAGGAGACTCTAAGCTTTCCAAATATGTATCATTCATTAATTATAGTTGTGATTAAGTCATGATAGAACATCGATACTTCTCGGTTTCGTTTTTTCTGGGACGCACTGTATAATGCAATTTTTACATTTCATTTCATTTTCAAAGTATGTGTAACTGAGTTAAATTTGATAAAGGGGTAACTTCATTTGCTCTTTTCTAAAATTACTTCTATGTGTAATTCATACCCCTGCTGGTTGTGAGTCAAATTTTTTGAAGTAGTACCAGAAATATTTGTACTTCATACATTCATATTACTACTACTACCTCATTACCGGTACCTACATGTACTTCAAAATATATAAACAATTCTTTCATGATGACCATTTTACTATGTATAAATGAGAAGGCAGGCAAGATGTGTTTTTAAAAAGGGTAGAAATGTGCTTTGGAGCAAAATCAATTTATCAATTTGCTTTAAAAAAAAGTTGTATTGGCAGCCATATTTTGATTAAATTAACCCGCCTACACAGAAATCAAACATGAACGATGACTGGGGAAAATGGTCACTCCTGTAGTTGTACAGCATCAAAAGTCAGTGATTTCTGTGCAGTTTTAATTAACTGTTTGCATACTGATTGAGATGCCAGGCTCCCTACTACATCCATACCCTTCATTTTTAATTGGCACATCGATAGAACTAATACAAACGTCCAAAATCAATCGTTATTTCCCCTTGACATTTCAGCTGAACTTGAAAGCCTATTTCTTTTGCCCTCCCTCTCTGTTTACCGGAACTTTATAATAATTGTGCTATCAACCATAAATATATATTTTTAGATAATGACTAAATATGCTACAGATTTTTTAAAAAGGAAGGGGATACTATGTAAATCTAGTAGCATGCTTCTTCCTTAGTTACGTATGTATCATCAACACACACTACATATTATCAGAGTAAATCTTCAATGTATGTGGCCATAAATATGCCCAAGATATTTAAAAACTGAAGCTGGGGTTATCGAAATATATGTTAAACCAAAATCAACAGTAATAACATTTCTTAATGGCATTTTCTCCTTAAAATGGTGAAGAAACTCATTCCAATTTTCAATAAACAGCAAATTTAGCAATACTATATGATTTATAATCAATTTCAATTTATGTCACAAAAATGCTGTATTACCGCAAATTTCATATTATTCTTGTCTTTTATTTAATTTGAATACCAATGACAACATGCAAGTTAGAGCAATGCCAATTATGATTTTAGTTTTTACTAAAAATTGGTGATTTGGATCTCTAAAATGAAACATTAAGACTTTGTGCTAATTCCAACACGTAAGTATTTTTCATGAGAAAGAAGATATTTTTTATGAAGTTTTCTCGCATGAGACCAGAACCAGGTATAATGTGACAGAACCACATTATACCTCCATTATTTAAATTGTTGAATACTTTCGAACAAAACAATACAGAAACTGTTCTACTTGCACTTCTCAGAATAAAATGTGTGCCCCTTTAGTTAGATATTCTTTGACTTGTGTTTTACTTTGATGAATTCAAGGTAAAATAAAACAAGGTAAAATAAAAATCTTTATTTGAAAGTTATCTGCCAATTATCTAGTACTGATCAATACCGTTGATCATCTGGTATTTCATTTCTGAATTATTTGATTACCAGTCAAAATAATCCATGTGTTTACAGAATCATAGCAGCTTTAATTAGGGGAAATGGGTAACGACTTTACAATGTGATCTCTAGAATTATGTTGTTACAAAATTAATGAGATAAGGAAAACCACAAACAGAATGGAAGAAAGATGATAGAGGAGAGAGGTCTAAAATTATTATTGTTTTATTATAGCTAAGTAGTGAGTTCAAATAGTATAAGATACATGATGCTGCGGTGCATAATAATGTCTCGTTATCATAGGATTAAGTTTCAATTTCAAGTGCATTTTCCCACAAGTACTTGTATGGCAAAAATGGTATGTCACTATTTATTTACAAATAACTTATCACAACAACAGACATATAAAAATGTTTTGAGAACAAGGATGAGTAGTGTTATTAGACCTATTACAGGCTGTTGTAACAAGAGCTTATAGACCAACCATTTTATCACAGAAAGTTGATATGAAGGAAAACAGGGGGGGGGGGGGAGGAGAAACAGATTATTAGAAAGTATGAACAAAATGAACAAGATTTAAAAAACAGATTTGTTTTCTTTTTCATAATTAAGAAAAGCAGGTCTGATCAGTTGTCATGAATAACAAAGTACAAACGTTTTGATCAAGAAGGGTCATGCTTAAATATCCTTTCCCAACCTGCAAATAAAACATGTGTTACACGAGTCAGATACTTAATTGAAGTGTGATTCTATTCTTGAATGACTTGTTTTTATGAAGCTGAGAAGATAAACTCAATTAAATTCAGCATTTGCTCAATTCATTATTCTCATTGTAATCGGAATTTCATTTGGCAAAATGACATTTTGACCTTCATACTCACTCATCGAGACAACTGAAAGTCTAAAACTAAAGAAAAAGTACAACTATTTGGTCAAGTTTTTACAAGAGTGGATTCAAGGAGGTCAATTAAACAAACATTTCAAACATTTTGATGTACATATATATGCAAAACTTTTTTTTTAAACATAGAGATGAACACTCATCAACATTAGCTTTACTTGATTTCTTCACCCATTTGTTCGGACCCATCCTTTCTAAATAAATTCATTTAACAATTATCAAACTCAGAGATAAATAATTCTTTAATTCTCATTTTATTCTCATTCATTACTGTATCATGCAAGCACAATGGGAAATGAGTGACACAAAGATTCAAATTTGTAGACTTTAGAAGCCTTCAATGATGAGTTAGTGTATTTTATACACTGTGAAATAATACAATAACAGAGACATATACGGGACTCTGGGGAGGAGAAGGGGCAATTTAGCTACCGGTACCTACACATAGATCTCTTTAAAGAGAATTTTAACATTTATACAAAGATAGAAAATTATCCCCAGATAAATCGGACCCTTCCTGTATAAAACATCATAAATTATCTCTTCTAGTACTCCTATTATATGAACAACTAAAAAGAAAAAGTAATTTTACACTGGTCTGAAAAAACCTTAACTAATCAAAAGAAAGCTTACTAATGAACTACTTATTTATTAGAGCAATACCCAAAGAAATTTACTAATTTATAGCCAATGCTTTGATCATGAACCAATTGTAACTGTCATTATCTTATCAAATGACTGTCAAAATATATTCTTAGGTCAATTTGTACATTGAACTTTGAAACGTCTTAGTCAGATAACTATCGGTACCTTGTTGAGTAGGCGTACATCTGAATCTACAAAAACTGCTTGAGAATACTTTAGAAGGTACCTACATGTACATTCAAGCAATTAGGCTTTTAAAGGGGAAGTCCACCCTGATATTAAAGATAAAGACCAGTTATGGTCATGCGAATGCATTGTGAAAGAAACGGTGTGGAATCGATCAGAAAAGGTTGATCATCTAGCATATAAGTATTGGTGTGTACTGCAAGGTTCTGGAATCATCAAAATGATAAGAAATTTGGCCCAGTCTTGGTAAAGTTACAAGCACTGTACACAGAAAGATTTATATGGGACTACGCGACACATGCGTGAAACGTGCACGATACCTATCAGGTCCAAATAGATATAATAATTTACCAAATATAAAAATTAATAGCAGGGTTTCTCGGCAAAATTTGTATCATCACGTATTAGTCAAAACATATTCTTTCTCATGATTGGTAATAAGAGCTTCCATTTCATTTTTTGAGAGGGGGGTGTTTCCAAAACTGGTCTTTACCTTTAATTATTTTGAACAGAAGCAGAAAAATTAGAGAAACAGGCTAGAAAAAAAGATTAAAAATAAGAAAGTTGTGAATTTGTTTAAATGAGCGATCAATCTACACAAATTGGTAACTTGTGTCATATTTGCCAATTTGTGTTTCAATGATGACAATTTAAAAAATTAATAACTTTCCTATTGTTAATAAAACTCAACTAATTGCTTAGACTTATTTGTTTCTCTCACTTCTCTCCTTTTATCCAAACCAACTAAATATACGGATGGACTTCCCTTTAATAGTGATTATATTTTAAACTACAAAATCATTTGTGGGGGGGTAATAATCCTACTTTAAACTTAGGTGGTATGGACAGAGACAATATCAGTGGGTATTTACTTTTTGCCGTTTGATTCAATTCAATTTAATTCAATTCAAATGAACATTTATTTTCTTCCAAACAATACAATTTATAAGTAGGAACATAAATATAATTAAAAAACTTATATTACAAGGAAGAAGGCGCGAAACCCGATAACATAGCTTGTAATGGGTACGCCCGAATACATAAATACAATTATACATTATAAATGGGCGACAGGAAGAAAGGAAGATACATCTGAACATACATCTGATGCACTGCTGAGTTTTCCAACACAAGTATCCAACATCTGTTTATACTTTAATAGTTTTGCCATAAAAACCTTTCAAAATAATAAAACCTTGCCATATCTCCATTATAACTATTGTAACATATTAATTCTAAATCTAAACGTTGAACAACGTTAACAGCTTGACCATCTCTCAAAGCTATTTTTAATCAGGATTATCAACAAATATTTTGTAGGGTCCTACCATGACCCATTTGCAGGCCAAAAAAGTGAAAAGGTTGAATTCCAACGGCATTTGAAAGATTTGAAAGACAATGGCTTTCAGTGGGAAATTAACGACCATTGGCTGTCGAATCGATTGCAATCACAAGTAATAGTCTGATTTTCAGACCCTTTTACTGAATGGTTGTATCTTTTGTGCTGCACAAAGATTCAATCACTTTAATTTTAGCCATTACAAGTAGTGGGTTATAGACGTGGAGAAATGCTCATGTACCTGTTACAGCTCATTTTATTACATGTTATTACCATAGAAAAGATGTCAGCCAGTCACTCAATATAGTGTCTGACAGTGCAGTCTAGAAGGTAAACAGGTTTCCTTGCATAATTTGAATACTAGGACATTGTTGATGTTTAAACTTCACAGATAAGACATACGTGACATATTCATAACTCCTGAAAAGTTTTACAGATTCTGATGTTGGTTGCAAAAGGGACAAAGTATCTTTAATATTTTATGGACGTTCTGAGTGGATAACTACTGTATTATTCACATTCACCCTAGATAATAGCTTGATTGTGGATCGTGTTCCTTATACACAAATACGATACACCTCCAGAAATTGCAGAGGGAGACATTTTGATACCATATCCTTCTCAATAAATTTACAATGCATCCCTTGCATTTATTTTTTCTTATTTAATTGAAGTGTATCTAGTCTAAATTGGTTAATTATTCCTTTCCAATTTAATGTGGATCATGTGGCGAGTGTTGATATCATATACCTTGATAATAATTCAAATGAAAAAAATGAACTTTGTGACTGAACCATAGACGAAAGAAACGTGTGACTACCAATTATCACTCAAAGAAGGTATGTGTGTGTGTGTGTGTGTGTGTGTGTGTAAAACTAGGGGGAGGGGTGCTTATAGTGTTACCATGAGTGAATAGTTTCAAACAAAATTAACCATAATACATTGATAACGTTTCTTTAAAATATAAAGTCACATTAAACCACAACACAACTCAAGTGACAAGATTATATTAAACTCCACTTTACCTGCCAACTTTGAACAAAAGCATCAATAGCCAATTAAAATAAAGCGCTATGCTAGAATTTATAATTGTCTTGAACAATATCAACTATACAATGCAAATATGAAAGGGAGGATACTGACATCCAAAAATATTGGACTGAATTCACTCATAAACTACAAACAGTCCAGACAGTCGCCCCATCTCTAGTCTACTCTCATTTTCAGTAACCCCCACCTCGCGCTCGCCTCACGTATTATGCGAGCCATCCATCGGTGCGGTAAAGATCCACTACGCCGCAACTTCGGGCCCGCTGACAGGGTACCATAGCATAAGTTCTTCCCATCATCGAAGAGATATCTTTTAAAATTATTATCAACAAGACTGTGCATGATATATTTACCTCTGACCACAAAGCCCCAACTGTCTCTTCGAGTAGGTTTATACGATATCGAGCGAAGAGATGGTTTTTGCCTATCGACGGTGTCCGAAAAGTGCACACAAACAGACTGCAGAGATGTAGAAACCAGAATTCAATGATAAGCCGGTAACGCCGCGCCACTGCACAAGCTAGTATATCTCTATGGTATAGGCCGACCCAATCCATGTCAGCTGGGAGAGATGGACCATCAGGTACCCCTGATGTAAATAATGAAACTGCGCATGCGTTTGCCGTAACAGCTCTCGATCTCATGCAGTCAATTTGAATTATTTAATATTTTCCATTCACCATTTTGAAATGTTTGACAAGAAACTTGGTAATTACCTGTGCTTTGTGAATTTCTTCCCGAAATTATCAATCACAAAACATAGATATCAAGCATGATCCCAAGACGCATATCCGGAGGGGGGGGGGGGGGGGGCATATGAGTCCCCTACCCCGCCGACAATTTGCACCCCTCCACCCTCAGAAAAGAGGAAACTCTAAGAAAAGAAGAGTGAAAAGGAAAGGAAAAAGGAAGGTGTGAAACGGGGAGGTAAAAAAAATTAGAGAAAGAAAAGGACAATTAAAAAAAGAGCCTAGTAATGGGTGCGACATATTGATAGACAGGAATGGGGTCTGGAACGGCAGGGCCCTATTGGCTCCCATCACCCCCCCCCCCCCCCTCCCCCCCCTTATACAAAAGGGGATCAGAGAGAGAGAGAAAGAGAGAGAGAGAGGTTAAGAGCGAGAAAGAGGAGAGAGAGAGAGAGAGAAGGAGAGAGAGAGAGAAAGATAAGATAATATAAGTGTGAAAGAAACGAATGAATTGAAATTGGAGGGAAGAAATTAAGAGAGGAAGACAAGAAATGAGAATAAAATGGGTTGAGGCATAAAAGTATCCATCAAACCTCGGGTTCAGGAGGGGTAAAACATCTCGGGTAAATTATGACCCATATTATGGGGCGTTGCCAAAAAGTTGCGATTGATTGCAACTCAACTTTCTCGCAACGCCCCAAGAATCTCCTAAATTTGTATGTATGATTTTAGGATTAAAGTTTTTATTATTAAACTAAGTAAACTAGATCTAACTTTTGATTTTTTTTCCCTCTCTCTCTCTCTCTCTCTCTTACTGATGGGGCTTTGCAAGCCAGTTGAGTTGCGATCAATTGCAAAATTTTCCTTAATCGCAAGACTTAATATGCTTGATTTTGGGGATTTGCAATTGAACTCTTATGGGCGTTGCAACCTTCTTGCAATGAAAGTTCAATAAGAAATTACTAATCATTGTGGGGAAGAAAAACTAGTCTTTAGATAATTGTGTATATTATATAGTGCCTGCGATTCTGTATGCAATCTTACAATATTATAATGCTTCCCAATTATCATTATGAAGAGTGTATACTACTGGCGAAATCTTTCAGGGCTGGCAGATTTCCCACTTGCCTCTCCTTCATAATAATACTATAGAAGTGTGGGAAGGGGTAGGGGAGAGCCGGAAACAGATACAGATAGACACTGTAAACAAAATTGGGCAGATGTTACTGGGCAAATCAAAGTTGGGCAAATTTTGTCCAATTATTGGGTTATTTTCTCCCAACCATTTACTATATGAAGTTACCTCATGAAAGGTAAAAAGAGGTTGTGGTGGTGTTACTGGGCAAATTGATGTTGGACAAATGTCGTCCAACAATTGGGTTATTTCCTACCAACCATGACTAGTTGCCGATGAATAATTAGGTAATGTTATTGGGCAAATTAAAGTTGGACCATTTTTGTCCAACATTATTTGGGCTATTTTCTCCCAACCCGGTATTTACTAGCCCTACATGATTGCATTTACCAAATTAAATGTTCAAAATAAGTTGGACAGATGTTACTTGGCAAACGTAAGTCGGGCAAATATCATTCAATAATTTTTAGAGTTGTCGTGGTCAAGTGGATATGACACAGGTATGTGGATCACAAGGTCCTCGGGTCGAGTTCCGCCGCGGCACCGGGACCTGCAAGGCACTAATGTAATGTACTTTTATTTATCCAACTTATTTGCCCAACTAGAGTCTAATATGCTACACATTATGGTAAGAATAGAGTGAATTTCTGATTCGGTAAATTTTTGTTGGTGAAAAGTTGGGTATTTTCTTTTCATCCAACACTGGGTAAATCATGCAAAATCTTTAATTTACCCAACAGTTGGTTGGACACAATCATAATCGCCCTCATGTAATCATGTTGGGTAAAATTTGGCCAATTTTTGCCCACACTGTAAAAAATAATTTGTTCATTGGTAATTTTTACGTATTTTTTCCATGTAGAATTTACTTGAAAACATTAGTTTTGCCACTTACGCACTAATCTAAGTCTTGCTAACTCAAACTTTCAATTTAGTAGAACATACGTGGAATATTTAAGTAAAATCAAATACATAAGAACTTTAAGTAATTTCAGCTTCTATATATTTAGTAATTTTAACTCAAAATCAGAAATTATACGTATTACTCAAACAATTTATGTTAATTATTCTTATCTTTTTAAAGTAAGGACCGATGCATGCAGTGCGTAATAGAAATATTTACATAATTTATGAATATTCATTAAGACCAAATTAAATTCTTTTTTAAATAAAACAATTCTTTTTTGAGGTTGAATGAAAATTTAAGGACTTTAAAACATTTACTAATTCATTTAACATGGCTAAGCAAAGACAAGACAATTTTTAATTGTTACCCAGTTCAAAACAAATCAAAACTTGATATTTCAGGAAATTGTCAACCAATTTTCCTTTTAAGATGCTACGATCAAGTATAACATTTGGAGCCTTTCAATATGTGTCGAATCTTAATCTTAAATAGAAGTAGTGTTAGTGATTAGTTGATTAATCTTAAATAGAAGTAGTGAATGATTAGTGGATGTTACTTGTTAGATTAGATCGGTACCAAATCGTGCAATATGTAATCCTATCATATTAAGACGGAACTACTGCTGGCCATGTCACCAAAGCTTAGACATCACTTACCGTGTGATATAAGTATAAACATAGGAAATGGTAGAGTACAAATGTCTGACAATGTCAAAAACTTAGGTATTTTCTTTCAATCTTCAATGTCCATGTCTAAACAAATTACTGCTTTGTGTAAATCGCTTAACTTTCATTTGTACAATATTTCTAGAATCAAGAATCTGTTGACCTCTGATGCGTGCCATCATGTCGTAAGATCATTAATCCTCAGTAGAATAGACTATGCCAACTCTCTTCTTTTGAATGCTAATGTGACAGACATTCAAAGATTACAACGAATCCAAAATCGTGCTGCCCGGGTTGTTTTGGGAGGGAGCAGGTATGAATCAGCATCTCCTCTACTTAAGCAATTACACTGGTTAACCGTAAATAACAGAATCATATACAAAGTTTCCCTAATTGTCTACCAATGTTTGAATAATTGTGCACCAATGTATCTGTCTGTGCTTCTACATACTCCTCCTAGACTTCAATACAACCTCCGCTCTTCTAACGACCCCACGCTCCTCCGATTACCACGTATCAATTCAAGATCGGGGGAGTGTAGTTTCTTTTATTATGGCCCCAAAATTTGGAATACCCTCCCTTTCGACCTCCGTACCTCTCCCTCAGTTGAAATTTTCAAGAAAAAACTAAAAACGTACCTCTTCAATAAGTAAATTGTAATTCTAATATTTTTGTTTGTTATTATAATTACTCTTTTATACATGTATTATCTTGTGTTTACTATGTCATTATCTCTGTAAAGCGCTTCGAGCAATTCGTTGGATGTTGCGCTATATAAAAGACAATTGTATGTATGTATGTATATATCTTTTTTTTTTAATTATCTAAAATGATTACAATTCTTGAATTATTTACGTTAATGTAACTCGATTTAACTGAGTAAAAAATTATTCAGCAAAATAAGTAAATTCTACTTAAGATGCCGTAGGTAATATTTACTTAATAAAAATAAGGCAATTCTTTTCCTCAATTTTATTGAGTTATTTCGACTATTATTTTTTTACAGTGCAGTGTAGAGTGTAGAGGGACAGAAAGACAGACAGTGACAAAAATGGGTGTATATAGAGTAAAGAGTGAAAGAGAGAGACAGAAACAGAGACAGGTAAGCAGACAGACAGACATATCAGACAAAAAGGTGTCAGAAAATACAAATTAAAATGCAGTGTCTTAAAATCTAAACGAAAATTGATTAAGATGGACTTTCTTGTTCATTTAATTTTATTTAAAATCAAGAGCATCTTCGCATCAAAATATGTTGGAGCTGGGGGATTTCAAATATTAAATTGAAAAAAATATCCCTTTTCTTCCTCTCATCTTGCATCCCCCTCTCATCTTCCCCATTTTCCCTCTCTATTTTCTCCCCCCCCCCTCTCTCTCTCTCTCTCTCTCTCTCCCTCTCTCTCTCTCTCTTTTTCTCTCCCCTCTCTCTCTCTCTCTCTCTCTCTCTCTCTTTTCACCCTTTCTTTTTCCGGGGGGAGGGGAAATAAGATGGTGTACAGTTTTCCCCTCCCTCTTCTTTACGTCCTGACTGTCACTTATCTCTTAATCTACTTTTTAAATATAAATCATGTTGGGAAAGCAAATACCACCCTCTTCCAAATGCACACGGGAATAAAGGGGGCTAACTCCCTCAGGCGCGGATCCAGGATATCTTAGGGATTTAATTACGGTCAGATGAGCATAATTTTGATACTCTATATAATTATGTGAAACTGGCAGGATAAAAATTGGTGTGGGGTCCAGGGAGCGGAGCCCCCAGAAGCTCAGGGGTTTTATACATTAAATTACCGTCAGATGAGCATATTTTGATACCCTATTTGTGACACTGGCAGGATCAGGCGCGTACGCAGGGGGGCCTTTTGTATTTTTATGTGTGTAAACCCCCCTAAAAAAATCCCTAAACCCCCCCCCCCCCCCCTTTGGATCTTTTTTTTTTTTTTTTTTTAATTATTAAAAAAAAAAAAAAAAAAAAAAAAATACCCCCATGGCTGACCTAAGAAAGGTGACCTTACCCCCCCCCCAACGGAGCAAAATGTCAAATTTCCAAATTTCGAGACCAAAAAAAAAAAAAAAAGTGTCCGCTTACCCCCCCCCCCCCCCCCCCCCCCCCCCCCCCCCCCCCCCCCCCCCCCCCCCCCCCCACTGAGCGACTTTTTGGCCGGCGCGATTTTCAAATTTTCCTGAGTCGTTGCGAAATTTTGGACCCGATTTTAAACCCCCCCCCCCCTTGAAAAAAATCCTGCGTACGCCACTGGGCAGGATACAATTGGTGTGGGGTCCAGGGGGCGGAGCCCCAGAAGCTCATGGGTTTTATACATTAAATTCCCGTCAGATGAGCATATTTTTATACCTTATTATTTTTGTAACACTGGCAGGAAAAAAAATTGGTGTGGGGTCAAGGGGGCTGAGCCCCCGGAAGCTCAGGGGTTTTGGGC